>CAEGAE010081504.1:0-32020 GCA_903067095.1 Girardinus metallicus | reverse complement strand
TATATATATATATATATATATATATATATATAGAAGATGTGACATTAAATAATTACTTTTAATCTAAATAGCCAGTGATATGAATAAGAATAGGATCAAATGTAAATAAAATCACATAAAAGTTAGGTCAATTAGTTACGCGCTGATTTAATTTTTCTGATTTTATTGTGGTACTTTACATCTATTAAATCTTAAAGTTTTGTTCCCCAGATATTTATTTCATAAATACATTAAAACTTACACAAATGATGCACCGCTCTCTATATGGCATAAACTTAATGTTGCAAATCAGCTTGTGTTTCCATTTCCCCATATATTGCAGATCTGCTTTACATACTCATACAAGTTTGTCATCATACCCATTAACAATTTATAAAAAGTTTTAATGTTCCTTATGTTGCAGTAGGATAGTCAGTCAATTAGTGTTTTTTTTGTACTGAGACTTTATTCAGTGAGGGGAAAATAATCCCGTGTAATGAACTACTGGCACAATTATTACCAAACCCAGCAAATCCATTAAAACAAATGTAGACAAAGAATATGTAAAGATTTTAGGCTTTTCATGTTTAAGTTACTCAGAATTTATAGAAACTGTTAAATGTTTATTTCTGGGGGACTTTTTAGGGAGGGGGGTAAAAATGTGTCGCATCACAAAGACCATTTTAGTCACTTTCCACAAAACTGGACAATAACTCTCACTCATCCTCCATGTACGGAGAGCTGGATGGCAAGGAAGAAAATAGACATGTTCAGTTCTCCGACTTGGAAAACTGCAGCAAAGAGGGACACCTGGAGGCCCGTCGAGTATCCATAGCAACCATTAGACATCGTCTACATGTCCACTGGATGATTGGAAGAAAACCTTTCAAAAGAATAAACACTGTACTTTGCTCAGATGAAACTAAGATTTTAAAGGAAATAAATAAATCCACTGGGAGACTAATAATCGATGTTTTCAAAATAAGCCAACACACTGTGATGGTTTGGGAATGTTACAAATACCTGGACATTAAATAAAAATGTGGTGGATCTCTTAGCAAAACAAGATACTTAATAAAACATCTGACAAAAGAATGACAGTAAATCTTCTTCCATGACCGTCTCTGTCTTCAGGTCGAAATCCTGTAAAATACGTTGGAGCTGAGCAGAGAAAAGCAAACGAGAGGAGATTGTGCAAAGAGGAATGAAAGTCTGCGCCAAACTTGTGAAATGTTATAGGAGATCCAGTGCTTTCTTATTGGCAAAAAGGGGGATTGTACTACAAAGTATTCGTAGCAGGGGTGCCAATAACTGTGCCATCAGTGATAAAAAAAAAAAGTTTCCCAAGATAGAGTAAGTAGAAGCTCTGACACTGAAGGCTGGATTTCTAACTGTTTCTTTTCTCTTCCATGCTAAGCAAAAGAGCATTTTTCACTTAAGGCTTCCCGCCACAGCTTTACTACAGGTCGCAAGAATTACGCTGGGGCAGTTTATAAATCAATTCCCCTCTCGCTCTCATGGATTTCCAACCTGCTCTCTCTTCTTCATCGTCTCGTATTTTCACGAAATCAGGTGTCACGTCTCATTTTGCTGCGATGCTCCACTTAATCAGCGGCCTTCTCGGTTTCACTAAAGACGCGGGCTGACCCCGCAAACTGACCCCACCAATCACGGATCAAAGCCGCACTGCTTTCCGCCCGGCGAGCTCAATCAGGGGACCACCCCGGAGGGCCAATCAGGTAACGTCTTGCCCTGGGCTTAGAGGAAAATCGGGTTGCTCCTGACACGCAACTGTCTGCCTTTCCTGTGGCTGTGTGCACGCTGAAGCCGAGCGCATTAGGCGGATCTGTTCAAGCGGATCCGGTGTTTGGATTCCAATTACATTTGTCATTAGTTATTTGGATTTCCCTAATAAGGGCTTTAAAAGACAATGCGTAGAAAAAAAAAAATAGCAGTAGAAGTAAATGCCATCAAAAGAGGTTCATAAAATCAGTATTGGAAAGCTTTGCTGGTTGCTAATATGTCCGATGAAATGACTTGGCGAGTTGGAAATGTTTTCTTACCCCTTGAACTTTACAATGCTTTGCCTTTTTTAAAAATGCAAACATCTACATGTTTTTTTTATTTTTATTTCTTTTTGCTGATTTCTTTTGAGAGAGCAACAAATAGAAGTCCAGAATTGTGAAAGGAAATGAAAGTAGAGATAGATTCTTTTACAAATTACTATTTTTATTTTTAACAAATGAAATTACTAAAGGAGTGGCATACATTTGTATTTATCTAAAAGTGGAAACCTCAGCAGAAAACCTTTGCCAATTACTTTTTTAGAAATACCCCAAACCCAGTCCTACTGATGGAGGCCATCTGTGAACGAAAATGCCGTAGACCCTGAACACACCATCCCTGCTAGTAAACATGATTCCCACATTATGATGTGGGAATGTGTTTCTTTAGCGAGGAAAAGTCAGAGTTGATGTTGAAGACGGATAGAGCCGAATTCAGGGATCACAGACAAACAGCCAGGACTCCAAAAGAATATTCGTGTGTTAGAGTGGCCCTGTCAAAGTCCAGAACTACTGTAAATCCAACTGAAAGTCTGCAAAAACAACACTTTCAAACTGATGGTCATAGATTGGAGCTGTTTTGCAAAAGAGAACGAATATAAAAAAAAAAACACGTCACTCTGTAGATGGGAAAAGCCAGAGACAGTCACCAAAAATTCATAAATAAATGGATGGGAAACCTCTCTGATTTTAAAAACAACAACAAAAAAAAGGGAAAATGACCGTCATATTCCCTCTACGTCTGAATGATGAGACAGTTTTTTGGTCTTTCATACAGAATCCAAATAAAGTTTGAGGTTGTAATGTGACTAAACGTGAAGAGTTCAGGGGGCGTGAGTTAGCAGAGCGCTGTGAATCCAAATGTATTGCTTGAGATGAACGTTCCCGAAGAAACATTTAAAGCTGAGATTCGGTAAACATTGAGCATTAGGTGTGAGAGCATCCATACATGTAGATGTTTGTGTTGCTAAGAATGGAGGGCTTGTATCACTTGCCCCAATTTGAGGGGAAGTGACATGAGATACTTAAAGACCAAAATTGCTTCACTTAGCCAAACAAACCGGTTCTCCTAACACTCACACACACACGCACACACTATTGGATGCGCATACACACACACACACACACCTACACATACATCTTAAGTTCTCTAATGGCCAATAAACTCAGGATGTTCATTCCTCCTCTCAGGCTCACAAAAACCGAACAGCGAAATTATTGAGAGAAAACGGATTCCACTGTAGCTTTGCCTAATGACCACACACACGAGCACGCACACACACAGGCTTAGGGTCAGCGGAGGCTGAGGCAGATAGGATATACTTAATAACCCTAAAATGGCTTTTATAAGCCCTCGGTTCTCCAGAAATGACTTCAGCAGGCAGAAAAGCCAGGCCCGCTTATAAAAATACTGAGCATTCTGGAGCGAGACTTTCAAGTTTTTATTTTCTGCTTTAACTGCAACTTTTAACTGAGGACACTCTCTGGGACATGTGTCTACCAAACATTACAAGTGAGTAAGAGCACACGGATAATCAAAGTAGCATGTTGCATGGTGGGGGATAGTTCCAACAAACCAGCGATGTTCCCAAGATCCTTTGCACACAGATAGCCCGCAACTTTTGCTCCTATTCGAAGACCGACATCGCTCGAAAAGACTGACTTCCTCCGCAAGTCAATGCTCGCCCCGCTTGTGCATTATTGTCCTGTCCCGGCTGCTAAATTAGCTCTCCACATTTTTTCTTTTTTAGCCGAGATGCTTAAAGGTGATGCTGGACATCCATCATCTTCGACCGTCTCTGGGCGCGGGTGAGAAAGACACACCTCTGCAGTACCTCTAATGGTTTGTTTTGGGGACCAGAAGTCGTTTGCGTCAGGACTGCAGCAGCACGGCCTCTACAGTTACAGTTGAACTCAGAAGGTGGGAGGTGGAGGGCATCAGGTTAGGGGGCCGGGAGGTGCTCTCGGAGAAGCAGATTTCACAGTATTGCCTTACCATCAGTAAATCTGGGTGCATGCTATAGTGCTGACATAAATTAGCCTGTGCGCTCAGTGCAGCCATCTAAAACCCTCACTACTACTTTCACCTTTTCAAAAAACTCGCTCAGCTGCCCCCAATTCAGCCCTGCCCAGCGCCTCGCAGCAACCGTCTGACCAGAATCACAAACTTTGACGTACTTTATTGAGATTTTATGCTACAGACAGACAGAATCGTGAAGGGAGAAATCATGTGGTTTTTAAGACTTTTGTGTGAATGAGAATCTGAAAAGTGTAGCTAAGATGTGAATGCCACCTTTACAAGGACAGCTACAGCTACAAATGATCCCAGCTTCTGACATCTAGAAGCTGAAATATTAGCCAGTATTTTATTGCGAAGTAGCTCCAGCTCAAAAAAATTGGATGGAAAACATCTGTGGAACCTGCACTTTCAGTCTCAATTGTGTTTTGGTGCAGGCATTTGATTTGGTCATTCTAACACAGTACTGCACATCCAGCCTTTTCAGCTCAGGCTGTAAGTTTACAGTCGTCCTCCTACAGGGTGAGTTTCCAGCGTAGACAGAATTTTTGCAGCCTCTAGCGTAGCATCTCTGCAGCACGGCTTGAATCGGTTCAACCCTACTTGTCACAGTTCGGGTGGTTTCCATTACAATTGAGTATCAGCTCTAGTGGCTGGGGTTGTCATGCGGTGGGCTGCCCCGGAGTTTGAAAAGTAACCCAATGTGAGCTGCATGCAACATAAACAACGCAACAATGGAGGACACGGGAGATATGGTAAACAACCTGCTCCTACTGTGGCTTTTTGTCCCACAAGAAAAAGACAAAAAGAGGCTGTGGACAGAGAAGTAGAGGAGTGTGTGAGAGTCACTCTTGTGACTCCAACCCCTGACCAATCAATGGCCGACGGCCTTCTGACTTCACCTTTTCAGCCTGACTCGCCCTTAGCGAAGTAGGTTTTAAAAAGAGTAGAAGGTGCAACGTGACTTGTGGAAAATGCCAAAAGTTCGGTTTCGGTCATCAAGACCAGAGAACCTTCTTCTACTTTTGCTATGTGACCTAAATGGCTTGTTGGAAATTGTAAATAAGGCTTTTTTTTATTGTTTTTTTTTTTTTTTTTCCAACCACAACAGTCCTCTATGGATTTAATGATGCCACTCCTTCATAAACACCCAATTTTTTAAGTGTCCCGCTGTGGCTGCTTCTATAATTTCTTATGCCAACTTTCGGTGGACGGCCGTGTCCTGGTAGGTCCGCGTTCATGACACACTCTTTCCATCCAAACAAGCCTCTGGGGCCATCGCAGAAAAAGCTGCATTTAAATTAAACTAGACACAGGTGGACCTCATTTACTATTCCGACGGTCTCTGCTTTGGGTTTTATTTAGGTGTTTCAGACTAAAAGGGGGGGGGAAATATATATTTTTATTTATTTTTTTAAAAATCTCGATTGATATTAAAACTTTTTTCGTTTTCTTAAACGCAACTCTTCATTCCGCGTTTCGGCAATCCTTTGCGTTGTCGTAAAATCCCCAAGGAATTCATTAAATCTGTGGCTGGAACACGACAAAATGTGAAACGGTTCAGACAATATGGCATCTGCAGCTAAATTCATGCTGCCATCCGCACAGTCAGCACACCCACAGAGTTTTGAGTGATCAGTCTCTTTTCTCTGTGGTGAATATGTTTCCCCTTCAGGGTCACCGACACCACAATGCTTGTTAAACTTTATATTCTCTGGTGGGCAGGGGGAAGAAGAAAAAAAAAAGAAAAGAGAAAGGACACTCTCATTAACTCAGTGCTCGGTGTTTTTGTGTGTATCCACATTTAATGTGCACTTTGTTGACGTCTGAGGGGCATTTGCCTGTTCCCTCTAAGTCTTCTGATTCCTTATGCGCTTTAACTCGGTCTTGGAAAGAGCTGAAAGGCTCGAGTTGCTCCGCACTGTCTCATAGAATACTTTACTTTAAACTGTCCGAGAGACTGAAAACAATTACTGGAGGCAAATGAGTCAAACATGGAGAAAGATAAAATTTAATTGTAGCAACTACTCATAACGACTTTTGAGCTTATTAGTTGCCGGACAGATGTAGCTGTCAAGCTGAAATGCCACACATGCTCCCACCCAGAGTTTTTCAGTAACGGCAATCAGTTTAATTAGAAAAGAAGCTTTTATAGCCATTTATCTCCCTGCGGTGCGTGATGCAAAAAACTTCAATGCGTAAAATCTACAAAATGCAAGAAATGTGCATTTATTTGTTAGTTCTTTTTTCAGTTTAGAGTTTTTTTGGATCCAGCCTTTCTTCTGATATCACAAATGATCCCAGAGCAATACATTTCCTGTTTTGTTTTAGAGGTTTTCCTTTGGATAGTTATTGCTTTGACATGCCTTTTCAGTGGAAAAGATAAAACGTAACTCAAAGGACGGAGCACAATTGAGTACACGTTACAACTAAGCAAAGAAATCCTTTCTTAATTGGATCTTTAGGAACTTTTCATCACTGTCAGCCATAATCAATCAGCTGAAGCAATAAAACAACCTATGATAGCTCGGTCTCAACTACAACTCACGGTATTAAACCTCTGGCCGGGTGATTTCTAAAAAGCTAATGGCTGAAAACCTGCTGTCCATGAACAGCTGAGAAATGATGTATTTATCAGGGAAAATATCACTTTTTAGCTGAATTTTTTCCTGTTTCCTTAAAAACAATTTTCAGATCCAAATAACTAGCTCCAAACAGCACTTAAGATTTGGCAAATCTTATTTCCTCCTACTCTTTTTCACTTGTTTCATATTGTTTACACAATAGACTGCATATGATGTTGAGAATTATTTAGGTGAGATACCGGCACTGCCTACAATTCAGGATTTTTAGTGACCAATAAACATAGAAATGAGACAACGGCGAAGACTTTTTGATCCTATATGTAACTATTTTATATTTGTCACTCGCTATTGTTCGTTAAAACAACTATAAGATACATCAACATCTCATTTTAAAATAACACAGACTCTGTTACACTCGACACGCCGAGTAATTTTCCTGTTTACGCAAAGGATGTGGGAGATTTCTTCTTTTTTTTTTTTAGCGAGTCAGCGAAAAAAAAAACCCTGCTACGAGCCCACTTTGACGTTTTAAAACACACACACTTTTGTTGAATCAAAGACATTTTCAGATAGCTGTGAAAGCTAATCCTGGGCACCTCAGCACATTCTGAGGCTTTATTTTTTTCATGTAGGATCATTTTAGGTGATTTAATAAATTCCCAAGGCTCTGTGTGGAATTAGAAGAAGCTGGACTCTGGTCAGAAGAGAGCTTTTAAGGAAACCATGAGAGGCACAGCAGTCGATGGTAATTTGATGAACGTTTACATTTACCTGCCTCTCACCTTTTCCTGGCCACGATCTAAACAGCCTTTGTTAATCGACCCCATTTTGTTTTCATAAATACCCAGCATGCCTTTTCTTTATTTCCTTGTCATATCTTCCACCCTTATTGTTCGAAAATGAAATATTTAGTGTTTTAGTGGGGCAAGCAAGTTGTGGTTAACTTCTGTGTGTGTGTGCGTGCGTCTATGTGTGTTTGGAGATGGTGTTGCAGATTGCCGTACGGGACGCCAGAACTAGCACTTCTGGTTGGAAAAAAGGAGTCTGAATTTTCGTCAGACGTGTTGCGCCAGACGAGGCGAAGGGAAGGCTTTTTGAAAGCGGATTCCAAGATCAACAGAAAACTCTCTCTGTTGACCGTGTGGTTAAAAATGGGGAGAGGGAGAGGCTGCATCTGGCACGAGGCCTCAACTGAAGGGAGAGCAAATATCCAGAGCGGCTCAGCGAAAGGCTCAAACGCTGCAGGGCCCAGCAGTGGCTTCTTTAGTTCTCAAAAAACATCAATTTTAAGACGGTTACTACATACAGCAATAAGGTGATAAAACGTGAGCGAACTCTTCAGTTTCAGTTCAAGGATCATAATTCCCCTTAAAAAAAAAAGGTCTTCATTTCAGTCCGAGTCAGGTCTCAATTCTTAAGGTTTTCCTAGCGTGACGCTCTGGAGGAGCACGGCAAATGACTAGTGAACCATAAAGAGAGCCATTATCCACAAATGAAGAAAACACAGCACAGTGGTGAACCTTTCCTGTTGTTTTCAGCTAAGCAAAGTTACTCCAAGAGTGCATCAAAGGCTTGTCCAGGAGGTCACAAAACAATCCAGTTGTTGTTCTGTTGGTGTTATTCAGTCCAGTTAAAGTGTTAGCTTGGATTCTCTGATTCTGGTTTCTAGCAGAAACTTCTTGAGGAGTCCAACCACTAGTTGGTGAACTGACGCTCAAGAAGAATTAGGCTGCGTCCTAGAACAATGATTTAAAGAAAATTGACCTCTGAATGGCAAGAAAGAAAACCACGTAAAGGTTTTTTCAGTGGCCTCATCTAAGTCACTGAAAAAAACTCGAGACACTGTGACATGACCTAAAAAAATCACCAATGTGGCTCGATTTAAGCAAATCTGAGAAGAAGAAGCAATGCAAAAGACTAATCCAGGTATGCCAAATGTTTTTAGCAGTTGTTAGAGCCAAAAGTGGCACAAGCAGTCATTCGGTGGTTCATATTCCCCACCTGAAAACCGCATTTTGTGTTGACTCCAATGATCTTTGTAAGTTGCTGATATTTTTTTGATTATCTGAAACACTTAAGGATGAAAAACAAATCCAAAAATAGAAGCAATCTGAAAGCAGGGCTACACTTTTTCATTCTACAGTATTTGAGTAACAACAATGAAACTACCAAGCAACGTTTAGCTGAAATTTGGTATAAATGGGACGATTAACTGAAGCATGTTGAAGATCTCAGGTCCTATACGCCAGATCTTTTTTTAGAATTTGTGAAACAAATATCTCTCAGACACAGTTCATCTTGTGGTTTGGTTTTACACTTTTTGTTTTTGTGGACAGAAAACTTGTAAAAAGTCTGGCTTATTGGTGGCAAAGTGCAAATAACATCAATGAGCATTAATGGTGGGCAAAACATGCATACATATTTTTTTTATTTTGATTTAAAAAAAAAAACATCACTAATGGTTCATTGTTGCTGCCTCTCAGTATGAGTTGAATTTAATCCCAGTTCAATTAGTCACTGTGTGTGTGTGTGTGTGTGTGTGTGCAGTTAGTGCAGGAAAATTTGGGGGGTTTTGATTGGCACTTCTGTTTTTTGAAATCCCGTTTCATATTGTTTGAACCTCTTACCAAAGAATTATAGCTGTATCCATCACGGCGTGTGAACATGCAAATGACGCTGCTGGTTTTGCATGAGCTGAACCCTTGACTGCGACAATGTGTTTTTCTGTCTGGCTGTGTGCGTAGAGATGAATGGATGAAGACAGAGGAAACGGGCCGGGTTGGCAGGGAGACGGAATCGTGTTTATCAGCCTGGAGGAGGACGATACTGAGAAGCATGGAGCCATATCATGAACAAGGTCAGAAAGACATTGCTCTGCAAAACAGGAAATGATACGGGATATGTCCTCTCTTGCTCTCCCCTGCCTGTGCGCTCCGGCGCTCGCCTGTAAGTGACAGCGCTGCAGAGGGAAGTTGACATTGCCGAGGTATAAATTTCAGCCATCCGTGTTCTGCGGAAATCAAGAAATCGAGGCTGTCTGTCTGGATCAGGGGCAGGGCCCATGACCCTTGAGTGACCCTTCTAGAGTAGAGAGCCAGAACCTATTGGTCAGTCAAATTCAATTTATTGAAAATAATACGATTTGCCTTTTACACGACTGTTTACGGATTGTTATTTTTAAATCCACGCTCTTTGTCTGCCAGTCGGTTAATGACGTGGATCATGTTTCAAAAATATCAGTCCCTGCTAAATTCTTTAACATTTGTTTACCTCAGAACCACAAACTTTAATGTGTTTTACTGTAACAGAGCAACACAAAGTCATGCATCACTTTCCAAGTCTTTCCACTGGTTAGCAGTTGGATTTCAGGTCTGGACTTTGAATTGTTTTGTTCCAACATGAAAATACTTCAATCTGAACCTTTTCTGTTGTATCTCTGGTTGTTTGCTTAGGATCGTTGTCCTGCAGGAACCTCAACTCTTTTCAGCCTCTACCAGGCTTTCTTCTAGGTCCTTTACACCATCCATCTTTCCATCCATACCAACTAGTCATTGATGGCGAAAACCATACCAAAGTCACCAGTGTTTCACAATGGTCGTGGCTTCTTAAGGGTCATTTACTGTGTCAGGTTCCTTGCATCGATTTTGCATGCTGGCCAAAAAGTATGGTTTTTGTCTTTCGTCTGACCAAAGCAGCGTCTTCTCTGACCCCCTCTCAGCCTGTGTTACCAACAAACAGGACTTCCTGCCACTCTTCCATAAAGGAACATTTGATCCTTGTCATGTTCGCAGATTCTCCCACCATTTTTGGAAGTTTATGAGGAAATAAACCTATTGAAAACAGATGCATTAGCACCTAAAATGGCAATAAAACACACTCCAGTTTGTGGTTGTAATGAAACAAAATGGGTGTGGAAAAAGGACATACTATCTTTGCTCCTTGCTATTATTTTAGCATCAGCGTGAAGCTGGAATTCTGCAGGGGAAAAGAAGAAAAGTCAGATTATATATCAATAACTGATTCCCAGGGAGGTAACAGTGGCCGTCTGTTTCAACAAAGAAATGGACGCATCAAACATGATACATCCTCCAATAAGATAAGGACATGAAAACATGCAGCTTTCCTCAAGCAGAACGAGATCTTAATCTGTAAGGAACAATGCAAAAAAAAAAAAAAAAAAAAACCTAGATGCCGTTACACACCTGTATAGATATGTATGTTAACAGTTACATTGGGTAGCAGGTTATAGGATACGAGTTGTGGAGTAAAATGAGCCCTCTCTGTAATCAAAAGGAGTCGGGTGTGACAATAGAGGTTGTTTAGAAATAACCGGTTCATTGGAATGAGGAAGAGAGAGAGAGAGAAAAGACAGAGTTGTGTTTTACCAGAAGAATGTTTCTAGTTTGAGTAAAACCAGAGCATCAGAGGAGCAGCTGGCTTTGCAAAGTGTTAACATTTCATTACTGATCATCCTTTGTCTTCTTTTCTCCCCCATTCCTTTTGTCCCCTTTTCTCTCCCGATGCTGCAGGTTGCACCGTTTGTGGGTCTCTCGGGCAACATCAATTAGGCGAAACGGAGAAAAGCTGCACGCCGGCGAAACCTGGGCAATGCATATTCCCTTTCCAAAACCCACAGAAACACCAGTCTGGAATCAATCTGCTATCACAGCGCTCGCACACACATTTTAATCTTTAACCCCCGGTGAGACCAGAGTCCGGGCTATTTTTCATATCTGCGAGTCAGAGCGTCATAATGTTGTGTCAGATTTGGGGTATGGCCCTCTGTCATGTCTCTGAGTTCACCTGCACCTGAAGCTCTTTACCAGAGCACTGGGAATTAACGGCTGCCATAAATAGTGAGCAGAGTGTGTGCGGAGAGCTGCAGAAAAGCACCGGGCAAGGATATATCTGACAGGAAAGGAGCAAATCTTCTCCCCATGCTACCTGCTGTAAAAAGTCACATTTCACTGCTCACATCAGAGAGCAGTTAGATTTTTCTTTTTTTGTTTCTCTATAGAAGCAGGGAGATAGCATGTGAATTGTTTTTTGAAGACTTAGCTTGATTTTTCAAGCGTTAACTTGAAGATAGATTATTCACATTTTCTGTTCCAAACATGTGTTACATTTAGATATCTGTAGGTGATGAAGACGACTTGCTAAAGTTCAAACTGAGCAAGAAAGAAAGCCTCTGTCCTGCTGCCTTCCTGGCATATGTTTTTATTGGCTTGATGGCAGAGAGTGTCTGCTGCTTGACAGCTACATGTGGAACAGTTACGGCCAGAGCTGGAAATCAACTCTGACTTCTCCGAATGTCCTCAAAAAGTGCGATGGCCTGCTCTTTAGCATATTCAGTTCTTTGGAAAAAGTCCACCTTAAACATGGATTGTTAAGTCATTCCAAACATTGTGGGACACGGAATAAAATCAGCTTCGCAAGAAATGAATGTGCGCAGCGCAGAACGCAGAGGCCTTGCTTTGCTTGTAAAACTTCGGGGTGAAACATTAGCACTGACCATCCAGTCAGAAGGCGGAAACCTTCTGATTTTACTGTGAGCCTTTTAGCTAACCCAGTGAGGCAAATTTAAAAGCTGATTGATCCCACTGCAATATCATTTATTTTATTCTAAAAATCCTGGCTGCACATAGAGCATTAATCAGCATACTTGATGTGCACTTGCTTGATATTTTGGTGACAGCATTTGACAAAATGTAACCGTTGTTGCTTGTTTCATGATTGGTTTTTATGTTGTAAATCCCTTTGAATTGCCTTGTTGATGAAATGTACTGTACAAATAAACTTCACTTGACATTCATTTACTTTGTAAACCCCCATCCTACTGGTAAACCTTTCTTATCATCTCATGATCATCCCTCTGTACACTTACTGAATTGGTTTGTGTGCAGGCGTGTGTGTGTGTGTGTTACAAAAGAGCTGTACTACAATGGTCAATGCGATAACATTTGGTGGACCACCTGTCGGGAAGCTCAGTTTGCTCAGTACAAAGTCTCATCTAACCAATCACTGTCTGTGTGCGCGAATGGTTTGTGTGCGTGCGTGCATGGTAGGGGTTTACCTGAACGGCTGAGGTGGAGAAGTATTTGATTACTGATAATGTTACAGGGCAAGAACCATATGAGGAAGAACAGCAAAACGACCCCAACAGAGACGTTATATCAGTAAAAGCTGATCAAAGAGACATGCGTGCGCGCTCATCATCTGCTGGCAAATGAGTCCTCAGCTTTCCAACTGTTACGCCAAAGAGGAAACTATAGTTCAAAGAGACAGGCTTACAAATGTCCATCTTAACTGCTGTCCATTAAAATGTCTTTAAACGGGGCCTATGACAGGAACACACATCCCCATTTCACCTTCACTTATCATTAGTCCAGCGCCAAAGGCAAAAGGTCAGCGCTGGAGCAGACATTAACAAGTTCAACAAACAGCCCATTGCCTCATAACTCGCAGCAGAGAGGTGTCTACATCATTAGCCTTAACTTGCAGCTAATTGCAACTTGCAGCGTGAGTCATGCATGTGTACCGAGGGACGCTGATGAGACGGAGAGAAACAACAATTCACGTGTTCATTTCTATTTCAAATTCCACACTTCTTCTATGCCCCAAAGTTCCAGGTCTCCAACTGTTTTAAGACACTCTGGACATTTCAGTGAGAACATTTACCTTATTTTCTTCCGTAGTTTTAGACATGCAAGACCTTCATTTTATTTGCAAAAAAAAAAAGAAAGAGATTTCATGAGAAGATCTCGTAGTAAGACGATGTGAAATAGTCCCATTTTAATTGTGCATTTTATTTATGATTTCTACTGACAAAACTAAAGCAGTAAATGAGCAGCTATACAAATATGTAAAGACCCTATGCAGTGCTGCAATGTACATGACTGATTAAATATGGATTACAACTGCAGTATTCGACAAAAATAAAATTTAGCAAATCCACAAAAGAAAAAAAACTGCCAGTTTTGCACATGATCGATGATGTCAGAAAGAGGCAAAGAAATCCTGCTGATCAGCCAACAGTAAATATGCGACTCACTACTGTCTGGTTCATGAGGTTTTTGGTTCCTTAGATGTTGTTTGTCCTGGTTCCCTTGTTGATGAACTCGTTTCTGCAAGAGATCACTTCTACAGGTCTGCTATCGGCCAGGCTGGGTTTTGGCTGTGGAGATGAAGTGATTAATTTTTTATATGAATCAATAGATTCGCACGTTTAAAGTTAGTTGGATTAAATTTATAAAAACATGGTAGCTTTGAGCTTTGATGTGAAAGGACATGAAAGATACAGATCTTTGTCTAAATACTCAATAAATCACAGTGAAACGTCATTTTTTATCTTAATTTTGTAATTTTAGAACGTAATACCTAATAAAGTCTTGAGACTCAGACAGTTTTTTTTGTCCAGTTATCTTTGTAGACTTTTAAAACTGAGTACAAAACCAGTCAAGTAAGACCAAACCATGCTAAATTTAACTAAGTATAGATTAACGTCTTGTGGAAAATAAACTAAAGTAAATAAAATCTCTGTTTATGTGTGCATACATTTGTATTATTGAGTAATTTTGAGCTTGACAGCCAGGGGAATTTTAATTATCCGAGACAGAGAGCGATTGAATTTTTTTTTTCCCCACTGCATCTATCTTTTACCCTTTCACTCTTTTGCTTTTTCTTCCACCCCCCCTTTCTTCCATGAAACAATAAAATCGTCTGGACTCTTAAGTTATGGAGGTCTTTTGAAGTAGCTGGAGGAGCCAGTAAATTTAGTGGGCACCTTTGGGAGTCAGTTCAGTGGCGCGGTGGCTGTACCTATATTTCATGCGTGCATGCGCGCGTGTCTCTTGTGGCTTTATGTGTGTTTGCATGAATATCCGCGCTCACCCGAGCCATGGCTGTGTCTCTCTCTGTCTGTGACACAAACGTGCTCAGATTGGGTGTGTGCTCCCGAATGTGCGTGTGGAAATGTTCGCGTTGCTCTCCGTTTCATAGTCACGCTGATTTGTGGTCGTCTACATCAAGTTTCCCAGGACTCTATAAATCTGGCTGGACAAACCGCATTAGAGATAGACATGCATGCGAGTGGCTGAATAAAATAGCATGAGGTCTGCGTAGTGTACGGTCACATACTGGTCATCTTTGGCCATCTGCATGTTGTTTATGCAGTATATCATTATGGAGGCTGTTCGGCTCAGTTGTTCTGGTGAAGGAACAGCCAGTAAGGTGGTTTTTTGCTAACTTTTGAAAAGTTTTTCTTTGTCGAGCCATGTAAATCACTGCATCTCACTGCATAAGTGTTGATAGCACATTTAAATAGAAACTTCTTTTTTTTAAATGTACTCACAAACTACATTTATAACACCTCAAAAACACAAGCAGAGGTAAACGCCTAAGAAATTAGGTGTCGTTTTGACTGATGTATAGACCAAATCCACATGCAAAATTCAGAAGGCAAACATAATAATTTGTTAAAGACTGCGTGTGAAAAAGTGTTTGATTATTATTCATGTTCAGGAAGATTTTCTCTTTTTCCATTTGTTAATTTTCTATTGTTAAGTCAGAAATATGAGCTGAATACTGCAGAGAAACTGGTTTGTTACACTTCTTCATTTATGGCCCTCTCATCAAGATGTTACTGATTATTAAACAAAAAGGACACTTTTTTTCTTTTGCTAAGCCACTGGTGCTGATGTGTACAACAGTACAAGAGGTAATGTTACAAATGAGAGACAGAGGAAATGCTTTGACCAAACACAGTCAAAAACCTGCTAGCAGCAACATCCAGCTTACAAAATGAAGAATCATGCAAAGCAGAAGTATGACGAGCCAAAAAAGGTCAGAAATTCATAAAGTCGTTCTTCAATAAATACACATATTTCTGCTGTGCAGTCGTTGGTTAAAATATCGATCAATGCTAGCTTGTTTTCTCAGTTATTTTTATGACTTGTTGATAATTTGACTTGTATCTTACATCATTGCATCATTGCAATTCCTGGCAATGGTTTGCAGACAAAGTTTAAGGAAAGGTTTCTGATTTAAATATCTTTGAATTATTCAAAAATATTTCAGCTCCGACTGTCTGAACACAGAGCTCAGAACTGGAAACAGTGACCGGAAACTGCAGGAGTCTCATTCATCACCAGGATCACGGTGAAGACTGAAAAATGCCTGGATTTTTACAGAAACACTGGACCTATTAGATCACCAAAAGAATGCGGATAGCCTACAATGCATGCTTTCAAAATTAAATACCGTGGGACTTTTTACAAAAAATTGCTGTTCAAAGTGCAGCTAAGTGGCTCTCATGGGACAGACGACTTAAATTCATGCACAGTAGAACACCAACAACAGAAATCAGAAGTTGACAATACCATTCTAACTGTTAAAAATGCCCGAGTGGTACCCTAACCCAATGCCATACTGGGACATAGGAAGATTTTAATTTTAAATTTTACATAAAACTTTCATAAAATGACTTTGCAACTGTTTGGCCTATCAATTACTATCTTAAAATCTTTTACCACAGTGCAAGCAAAATGATGTAGTTTACGCTAATGGATTCCATCAAACCCCATCAAGTTTTTATTGTGCAAAATTCACTTTATGATCATTTTTGTACCTTCATTTGTGTCTCCAGTGCTTAAAGACACACCCTGACATCTTTTTTGGCAATAAGTTAAAGTTTTTGTGGTGTCTGGAAAATGAGCCATTTCAAAAACTTCCTGATTGTTAAGTTACAATACGATTCCCTTCACCTCAAGTGGAGCTGCAGCACATTCGGTCAGCGCTGTATGCGCTGTACAATGGCTACTGAAAAGATGAGTGCTTTGTTGTTGACTTACTGCATTCTTGATGGTTGTGGAGGAAGGGGTCAAAGGTGTAGCGTTGTACAATAGTGCATCTCTTTGCAAACATTTTCACATTTATAAATTAGAGTGAGTGGGGGTGGCGTGGCCAGCAGCATCTTATTTGGATTTAGTGACAAGAGGTTCTAAAACAGCTCATTCTGAAAAAAAGCTCAAAACAGACAGACCTAAGAAGAATTGTATTATCATAATAATATGTTTTAAATCCCTTTCTCTTTCAGTTATAAAAAACTGAATAAAAACATTTTAGAGAGCAACAATAAGGGAGGAAATGTAAAATCACAAAGACAGATGTGACTTGAACATGACTTTCAATCAGAGAAAATGCATCTCTTTGCCATAAAAACATTCTGTTTTTTTTTTCCTTTTTTCAGTTTCTGCCTGTCATTTTCTCCCCTCACCTCTGCCTCCCCGTTTTTTTCTTTTCTGCTCTCTCAGTTTTCCTAGACACCTGTGCAGCTCTAGAGTTTCAGCCGAGTCCCTGAAAAATAAATGCGGCGCTCCAATCTCTTAATCCACTCGGCTCCACACAGCCACGTCACATGACACCGCCGTGGTCGTCCTGACGCCCAGACGGCACTGTAGGGGAGAATGATTGTTCGGTGTGCGCGTGCGTTTCGGAGTCGAGTCCATCACGCCGAGAAGAAGCAGAAAACAGAAACTGTTCTCTGGCAACGCGACGACGTACGCCGACATGTGCTTGGGCTCTAATGCAGCACATGCTCCTTGTTATAATGTTCAGTGCATGTTTTATGAACATGTTTGGGTTGGGTGAGTGGATACTCTATTTTTAATCTGGTGGCTGGAGAGCAAGAAGCATCATTTCTCATTCAAATCTTTGTTCTCCGTGAATGCTGTGTGTGTCTGCGTGTACATTTTGGGATGACACCCTATCCACAGCAATCAGTCTGACCTCCACTCTGGAGCGAACCATTCTCAATGATTAATGGATCTGCCTCCATGCTTGGTCGCTAAGGCAACAAGAAACCCGATAGCCCTCAGGAATTCGCTAGCTCGCCCTCAAAGTTCGGCTGTGTGTGCCAGTGTGTAAGTGTTGTTGGAGTTGTGGGTGGGAGATGTGGAAGGATGGAGTTGGCTGTGGTTAAGGTGACTGAGGATGTCCAATCCAGTTAATGGGGGATTCCTGTTCATACTTTATTCTCTTAAATTATGCTACGCACCCTTAAAGTCAGTCTGAGGATTTGATTCCAATGTATGTATTATGTTAGCATGTAAAATCACACCAGAGTTACGGGCCGCTTCTCACTGAGTCATTCACATCTGCATCTTTCTTTGAGGCGGAGCATGATTGTTACTGCTTCTGTCCCTCTTCATGGTTGTAGATGCTGGGGTGACAACCTTATCTCCATCTGAAGCAGGTGATGAGTAAAATCTATGTTAACAAGATGGCAGCTCTTCAGTGGAAGTGCTTGTGGACGGGTCAACTTAACACCACGTCATTATTTTCTATGAGCCACTTAACAGTTTATTGATCTAGAGACTACCAGGGCTCATTAGGCAAACACTCGTGCATTTCAAAGCGTGCACCTAGTGCCATGTACAACGCCGCGTGTCAGTGCAAAAACGAATGCCACATTGTTAGTTGGCTAACAGCGATGAGAAAAAAATATTTTTCCAAGTGATCGTGAGCGGAAATGGATGAATCGTCGATGGACTGGAATGCTCCTGTTGAGTCAGAAAATGGAGAAAATAAACAACCAAATAAACTACATCTGAACTATGAATGAGTTTTTGTTGTCATGATCAACACAAGTCATTCAACATTTCACATTTGATGACACAAACCCATGCGAATACAACCATGTGATCATACTTGATCACATGGTCTACTGGAATTAAGCTGCGTTGCACTTAACTCTCCCACCAGTGGTGCTGCAGGAGAGCCCTAACACATCTCCTCAAACACAATATATATATATTCATATATATATGAAGATGTGAAGTAAAAAACACCTAAAAGCAGCCAACAACTTAATGCTGTATGATCAGACTTATTTATATAAGAATGAGGATAATCAAAAACATTTCTCTGATTTTCTGATGTAGTTGCTGATAAATATGTCTCTAACAGTGTTGACATTGAATGTAAGCATACAAGTAAGAGAACTTGTATATTTGCATACAATATATATGTGAGTATATTTGTATAATATCATCAGAGATAATCTGTGTGTTTGCTGAGTGACAGACACAGCGGGGGTATCTATGACTGAGTGTAGACCCTGGATGACCCAATATGATGTGACCCTCTTGGTCTTTTGGTGCATATACACACACACACACACGCACGCACACGCCCACGCACACACACACACGAGATGGAGATATTATTCTTTTGCTAGAAGCTCAGAAACAGGAAGTGTTGAGGAAACTCATGAGAACTATTGAAAATGACAAAATTTGAGATAAAAAAAAATTTCACTAAATAACAGATGAAAATTTTAGTTTTTTAAGATTTTGTTTAAGATTATCTTTTAGAAACACTTGCAGCTGAACACAGTGTAGATTTAATATGTGAAGTTTGGAAAAAATCAGAATCTGCACTGCATCCTGTTTTTGGGGGGTTATTAAAGATAAAAAAGTCAAATGTCCAGTTTTATTTTCCACCCAAATTTGAACTGGGATGACTGCAAGCTGGAAATGTGCAGTGATGAAGCTGGGCTTGTCAGGGGTGACACTGCCCCCTAAAGAGCCTCAACTTATGTTTACTTGTTTAATTTTTGTCACATTCCAATAAATTAATTACTTTTATGCGCTATTAAACCCTATAGTTACGAATAGCCATAAAGAAATAACTGTGTATTGTCCATAACCAGACAGGAAGCTGACTGCTGGTGTATTATCCCAGTATTTGCTTGGGCTTCACACCTAAAAGGCACAGCAGAGTTCCACCTTTGCATTTTGTTACATGCTAAGGATTAGCATTTTGTTACATGCCAAGGATTAGCATTTAAAAAGCACTCAGAAATTCAGATTGTCACACTGACATTTTTTAAAGTTTTGTTACTTTTTTTAAGAAGGATTGTAAGCAAGAAAACGTTCATGATGCAGCTGTTGTTTTTTTTTTGTTTGTTTTGTTTGCTGTCAAAGCATAAAGATTAAACCATTTCTTTTTATATCTTGGTATTTTTTTTACAAAAGTCAAATGTTGTTTCGTGTGTGTGTGTCAGTACTGTGATTGACAACATGGCTAAATAGTGCTTTGTGTAATATGTAGGCGTCATCAGTTTAAAGGGATAAGAGTTTTGATTCTAGGATGTTTCTGAAAGTTTTTTCACACCAATATAATATCAATTTGGGTGATCAAGTCCATTTGGGCAGGGGACAGTGAACAATGTCACACCTTGGCTTGATTGATTTTGACACTGCACTTTTCAAAAAAGACCAAATCACCACCCATCAGGTGCTTATATCAGCTGCACTATTGAGGAACTGTGCCTAGAAGCTGAATTGTTTAAGGCATTCGCTCTTTTCCTGGAGAGAATATGGAACAGAAAGTGAGCGTGGCAAGCCACATGTCACTTCCTCCCTTTGGTTCACTTTGTTACCTTGGTTCACAGCGTTTGATGCTTGGTGCGGATGAGTGCTCTCACCTCTTCAGCTAAAGCGGACAATCGGAGGAACACGGTCTGTTTAAAGCAGACAAATTACAAAAAAAAGTCTGAACTGCTGATTCTGACATAATTTCACCGAAATATTACTGAAATATTTCAGTGTTATAAGTTGTTATTGAAGGCAATAGAACTTCAATGTAACAATCCTATTTTATTGAAAAAACATTGAACAATATCCGTAAAATAATACAAGCTTGTTTGAGCAGAAGGGCACAGTGGCTGACTGCTAACTGCGCACGCTCACAAACTTGAGTGTCATGCTTTAACATATTTTTATTGATATGCGTCTACATATTTGCCATTAATGCGAATGACACACAGGACACCTAATGCTATTCTTTGTAATAATCCATGTCCATTATCAGCTCTTAAATATCCTTTTTGTTATAAATATTTTCAACTGACTTAGAAAGATAAAACCACATTTAAATTCATGATGAATTGACAAATATGCAAATCAAACATGATTGAAATAATTTAATGCAATTTAGTCAGTTCAGCTTCTGCCTGAACTGATGTTGCATTTCATGGACCCTAAATAAAAGTGAAACTTTTTCACGTCTGTCAGCATAGTCAGACCTGGCCCTTCTCTCCGACCCCACTGATCCTGTACTGAAATGTTGAAGCCCAGACGTGACTGTGAGAGCAAAAATTTGAGAAATAAACTCCTCCCACCCCAAAAAAAAAAAAAAAAATCACGAGTGCTTTTAATTCGATACATAACGCAAGCCGACTGACACGGTTAGTAAATATGAGGAGTTTACTGTAAACACACCGTAAATGTTAAGGCTCGTCTAAGCTCCAGCCTTACCATATGCATGCCTCAGCCATCAAGGGTTACATTAATTTCAGCTAATATTCCTGCGCTAATGCACACGTTGGTCTGCTCTGCGACTGAGGAAAAATGAAAGGCAGTGAGCGGAGCAGTGCAGCCCAGACCTCCAACCCTAATCAGATTACATGATTAATGAGGGGGGGAAATGGGTTCATGTTGTATTAAGAAAATGTGTGTTTGAACCCAAAGCGGCGCGTATCAGCAGTCTAATGCATCAGCCATCGACTGGACACCTGAGATCCAGGGCCTGCTCTGCTGTTAGCTCCGTCCCAGCGGAGAGGCGCTCGCATCGATTCTCCTTAAACTCACACTCGCTCACTCACTTTCTTCCTGCTTCTTCATTTTTTTTTCCTGGTCCATCTTCTATCCTTCGTTTCCTTCTAGATGTTTCTTGCATTTCTTTCACACCTCCTGGGTGTAATGCCCACTAACTCACCTCATTTTCCTGCCCCCATATATTTCCTTCTATTCTCCTCTTACTGGCTTTCTCCACTTCTCTAACGTTTTTTTTGGGGGGTGTGGGGGCTGGGTTGTCCTCCTGGCACAATAGTAACAGTGTTTTCTATCTGTTATTTAGCTTCTGGATGATTTAGGTTCATTTCTGGCACCTTGGTGATGGCCAGCAGTCAGCATTTTCAGCAGAAATGTTGTAAAACAATTGAATCTCCGAGACTCGCTGTGATATATCAGCTTATCCTGCCCCATCCAATAAAAGTGACTAAGTTCACGAGCCATACTGTAAAAGCAGCACGACCAGGTTTCCATAGCAAGACAGGAGTTATTCATATCCTCGTTTTTTTCCCCCACTGAATATTTTTACAAGAATAAATGATTTGAAGAATGAAGCTCATTCTTTGAGCATCAGAGAAGGTTCAGTTGAAACCTCAGAGAAGTCTTCATATTAGCCTTGATGCTGGGAGTCCATTAGACAGTCTTCCCTGGTTCCATGAGCTGGTTGCAGCTTGACACTCTCCGGGGAGCCGAGTTGTTATCTGCGCAGTAAATGCAACAAACGCACACAGAGTAGGGGTGTCAAATTCATTTTCATTTTCATATCAAGATCATTATGTTCTCGAAGGGCCCGTTGTGTCAGAATGTATTGAAAAAACCCATTAAACAAACTTCAAACATGAATAAAGAGCCATCTCTGCATACGATGAGTACTTCTTAACATTGAACATCTTTTCACATTGATTTCATTTGGTAGATGTAATCTGCTTTGACTTGATTGATGAAATAACATTGAAGCACCAATTGATATTTCGAAGGCTCTACTTAGGAGGACATTTAGAGTCCAGAGGGCCACATAAAAAGCTGTGGCGGATTGACACGTGGAATAAGTAATGAGTGATTTGTCTTAAACACAGAACAACAACAATTTATTCACGCTCTTACTAAGAACAACCACTGTGATCCACTAAGTTGTAGCGAAAGAGGAATTAATTTTAACATCAAATATTACCAGGCCAGGTTTGGTTAAGCTAATGGAGAAAGAGGTGAAAGTTAACAGTGATGCTGAATTATTTATATTGCCAGATTTTTTTTGTCACATGTCTCATTGAAACCACAATCTGCAGTGTCCTTTATTATTAGGCTTTTATACAATAGACCAACCCCACCCTCTGCAGACCACTCCAGTATTCAAACATGGTGGTAGCGGTATTATGCTGAGGAGATGCTTTTACTCTAAACAGATATTTAGAGTAAATGAACGACCCTGAAAAAGAAAAAAAAAATCCTGTTAGAAGCTGTGAAATACTTGGCGCATAAGACTAAAGAATTTTTATTCGTAAAAAACGTAAAATCTCGACTCTGGACTTTGCGTCGGTTTGTCATTGGTAGAAAACATAAACATAGGAGATTTAAGGGGGTGTGAATACTTTTGAAAAGTCACAGTAGTGTATCTCTGTGCATCCAGTAACAGAAGCTCATCTGAAAGCAGAATGCGTAGAAACAGCCAACTGGACCCTGTGTGGTGTAATTTGCTCCAGACTGAATCCCTAGGTCATGCGAATACGCCAGGTTTATGAATAATCAGAGAGCACTCAGTGTTTGCTCTCCTCAACTCAACCATCATCTCCAATGAGAAAGTTTACTCTGAGAAGTTTAGTTACTGATTCTAAGAAAGGAGACGTATGAGACGCCCATTAAATCCAAATAACCCCAGGCTTAGAGAATCAAAGCAATAAAGCACATTGGATAAATAAATAAATGAATGAAATGAAAATTATAGAGTCAAATCAGAGCAGTGCGAGGGAGACCACAGAAAAACCCCGAGATATGGAAACTAACCTGCAATATGTAGACAAACAATTACCGCAGCATTTCATCAGTAGAGATGATTCACCGTTGCAGCATGCTGAGGTACACACGTGTACGCACACGCGCAAAGTGCATGTAAACCCAAACAACAAACACAAGCAGACACAGACTCGCTGTCAATCCTGAGGAAAATATCAGTGCTTTGGAAGTATTACCGGTTATATTTTCATATTTCTTCTCCCCTCCACACTCCCCACCGCCCCCCTGCTGCTATAATTTTCTCCGCTGTCAAACAAATCAAAACGCCAAGACCAAATGGAGGCTCAGATTTTCCACTGTCAGGTTCACAAACGCGGCGCTCTTACAAAAAGTGCTCTGTGCGAGAAGACGGGACCTGTGTGTGTTTAAAGTAGTTTCAGTGGATGTTTGTCCAGATGACCTTCCAAGTCTGGGAAAACACCTCAACTCTGCGTTTTGTTTTTTTTCCCCCATTATCTAATATTAGTGTTTTAAAAGTTACTTCTCTTCCAAAACAAGTCAAAGCACAATGGATGGTTCATTGAGCTAACTTTAATGCTGAGCTTAAATTAAACACAAATGTACTCACAGGAGGTTTTGGTGTTATTGAAGTAAACAGAGGGACATTTCAGTCTTTTACATCAACACTGGTCCTCAGGTGGCTCTGCTCTGCATGGTTTAGATGAGCCTCTGTTCCAGCACACCTGATTCAAATGATTGCCTGATGACCTCCCACAGCCATCAAGTGCTTCAGAAGCCATTTGAGTCAGATGCGTGGAAGCAAAGAGACACCTCAACCACTGTTCATTGACACTGCTGCTTTTCTGATATGGTTCCCTGCCACATCACATCACAGATCCTCAATTAGATTCTCAACATTTGACAAACTTGCAGGCCATTCTAAGTTGTCCGCTTCAATCAAACTCTAATTTGTTTGTCTATAAAGTCTGGTTCGTTTGGGGACATGTGAATGCGCAATTGAACTCACTTCTGTGAGTGAACTATAGTGCAGTGCATTCTGGGACAATAGAACCAAAACAAATGTGCTGGTCTTCTTCATTTGTTTTAGTTTAATTTCCTTCAGTAGTTCTTGGTGCAGCGCCATCACAGGCTAGGAGGTGAACAGGTTTTTCAACTAGCTTGGATTGTTAGGTGCGGTGCGGCGGGAAAGTAAACAGCACCAGATGAAAATGTAGTTAATGTTGCAATTTTGATCCCCGATCGAACTAGATCTACTGGACCGCCAGGTGTGAAAACACCCAAACGTTAAGCTTTAAGCGTTGTCTTGTTGGAAGTTGACCACCATCCCAGTCTGAAGTTTTTTTTGCCACCTGTAACAGGTTTTCTTCCACAATTAATTTTTATTTAGCTCCATGCATCTTTCAATTCAGCTTACAAAGTCTAAGCCACGGAAAAGTGTCACCTCGGGTATGGTATGTTCAGGCACTTGGCCAAGTATTTGTAGTTTTGTTTATTGTGTCATACTTGTGGCTCAGTGGGTAGAGACATTATCTTGCAATTGTAAGGTTGTAGGTTTAAAGCCCCTGAGCACAAGTTGCTTCCTGATCTGCATAATTGTTGTGTAAATGTGTTTGTCAATGTGGCTCAGTATGCTGTCATGCACTTTGAGTGGTCTGTATGATTGGAAATATGCTATATTAGTATAACCCATTTTCAGGCAATGGTTTTATTTAAGGATATCAGAAGTTAGGGGAAGGAAAACATTTGTACCCCCAACTCTCCAGATTTATGTGCGTAAAAACTTATTTTATTCCTTTTCACAATCACTACTTTTTGGCATGATGACGACAAAGAAAAAAAAGACGAAGCAAGGGTCCACTTCATTCCTCCAACATGATGGCCAGGCTCTCCGCTGCCGTCTGATTACGTTTCCCCTCAGAGTGCCATCCGTCATCAGGGGGTCAGAGGTCAGGAGATTCATCAAAACAGTTTGTGCAACGGGAGGTACACAAAGGAACCTCTCAGGATTAGAGGCAGCTCGGTGTGTTTATGGCCGCCTGCATTAAGGCCCAGACCGTCGACACCTGCCAAGGCCCGCTCGGTGTGAACTCGGCAACCGTTCTGATGAGCTGAAACAGCAGACAATCACAGGAATGCCTCTTTTAATTTTCATTGCTGATCCTAGCACATTGATCTGGAGGCGCTGGAGTTACATTTTCGTACCTTTTCCCCAGGCTACTGATTCGATTTTACTACAGAATAAAAACTCGCTTGACAAATTAGAGGGAAGCGGGTAAATTTTATGGTCAGAAATGAGTTCATAAGCTGTGAAATGTGATTAAAATGTGGGACTTTTTTGCAAAGATACTTACGTTGGTGTTTATAAAGTGGATACTGTGTGAATTAAAATCTGTAGAAGTATATTTTCAATGAATAAAATGCATTCAAAAATTATGGGAGTCTCTGTGATTACAGTCATCGTTTGTTGTATTTTTCTGTACTGACGCTAGCGGTGTCTGAGCTTTGGACAGCGCAGAAAGACCACAGCGCGTGGTGCTTATCCACATGCTATGAGTGAAGTCTATTGTGTTTGACACGCGTTGATTGCCAGACAGCTGGCGTTGAGGATAAACTTCCCTCAAGCATCCAAATTCCCTGTTTGGCAGACTATTTTGGCTTTTTATGATTTCCTTAATACGGTGCCCTTCTGGGTTTGTCTGTAAAGTCCAGCCAGATGTATGTTTAGCATGAATTTGCCACAGAGTTTGGTTTATATGCTGCTCAGCAATGACTGATGCTCAACTGACAAAATGTCTGGACCGCACTGGATCCATTAGCTGGTGTTTGGACACCTGTAGGGGCCGGGGCTCGATGGGGACGGCTGTCAACAAGGGGCTTCGGTACATCGAGAGATTATCCAAACAGTGGTCCCTGGCTAATAAAAACAAGCCCCCCTGTTTAATGCATTAGCACTGGATTAGTATGAAGAATGGGGACCTGAAGGTCCGATTGATGCACCCTCCAGAGCTGTTTAAAGGGATCTTCTGTAAATAATTAATGATTTATTGCAGTCTGTATTTATTAGACTGGAAACTGCAGCGTTTCCACCATTTAGAAGAGGAGAGGAAGGGAAGTAGCTTTAGCATACACACTCTAAGACTGCTTTAGTCGTATGCAGAAGATGAATCACATACATTGAGGGAAAATATTAATGTTTATATTTCTGTTTAGTGCAGAATAGAATAGAATGGAATAGAACATTGGGATTTTCTTTGTTACCTCAATAGAGGAAGATTGGGTGTACCAGCAGCAAGGTAACATGCAAATAGAAGCATACACTTTCACACAACATAAAATATACCTACAAAAAATTAAAATTGCAGCAAAAGCAATACATTATTAGAAATGGCATTCTCAAATTTAAAGAAATGTGCAGCTAAGTAGGATCACTTAGCTCTTCCAAGTTTTGCGTCCTCTTTATGAAAATCTTTAATATTCTTAATGTAGTAAGTGAAAGTTATGTAGATCAATTAACCAAAGAGTGGTATTTTCAAGCCTTCATTTCTGTTAATTATATCGATTTTTGGGGTGCTGTGGTGGTGCAGGGGCAAAGCACGACCCACGTATTGAGGCTTTAGTACTTGTGGTGGTGGTCGCAGGTTCAATTCCCAGCCTGGCAATGTTTTTCTCATTACCCTGTTTCTTGTCAAACTACTTTCAAATAAAGGCCACTAGAGCCAATAATATAAGCAGTTTATATCCTTTCAACCCTCTGCACTGTCCCTTTAAGCTGCAGCACCAAATTTCAGATTGGAGAAATTTATAAGCCGTTCCCACAAACTAATCATCCCCCTTTTAAAACAAATAATCATAAAAACACACTCTTTGCGGGGAAATAATTAGGAAGAAGTTTGTTCCACAGTCTGCAGCTTACTCAGAGTCTGCATTGTCTCCGCGCTCTACGCATACAAACCCAGAGTACAGTGAGCGCAGTGTGCTCCCCGTAGCCGTACAGCAGCTTAACCCTGGGTGTGTGGACCAGGTCATGGGCATAAACTTCCAATTTCTCCCTGTGACATTTATTAACTCCTACAACTGCGACAGCTGCTGTATTTTTTCCTCTCCGGGCATGGAAAATTAAATCATCTAATTTCCTTTGCCCAACCCTATTTTGTGTAAAGTTTCTTAGTGTGAATTCAAGGAAAGATTTTAACACATTAAATCATATATTTACACAGTTAAATTCCTCTTGTTTCAGCAGTACAGCATAGGTGGCTTACCACTCTGCAATCCAGTTAGAGCAGCAGTTAATACAAAGGCAGTGGGTTAGCGGTTTAATCTGAAGCAAATTTGATTGTTTTTGACAATAAATTCAGAGGATATATGAGGACAGCTACATATTTAACGCCAGTACAGCTTGATAATTTGTGTATTAAGCACAACTGCTCTAAAATCTGTATATTAAATAGATTTACTTATTTTAATATTGATAAATATCAACTTTGCATAATATCATAGAGGAGTCTTTAATGCTAATAACTGTTAGCGAGACAGTGTAATGCCATCAGGGGATAATTGCTAGTCTCTGAGGTGCTGGGGACGCTGCTGGCAATAACTGGGAATTTACTTCTTATTAAAAACTGCTTTGGTGACTTGGGAATAAATTCATTTTGGCCTCTAATATATCTGCAGACAGGGAATAAACTGCGAAGGGGCATGAGAAGCCTGAGGCAAATGTGCAGGCAGGAATCTGTGTTTGTTTTTTTTTTTTTATCATTATTATTGTTTATCCTGGCTCATAAGCACCCATCACTTCACTTTGAGTATTGTCTTCGCTTAAACTTCTAAATAGCTCTGATAATGCATTTTAAATATAATTTTTTTACTATCAAATTTAGTGTCTGCGATCGGGATCTGTCCATTTTTGATGGAGAAATCTTAAACGGTGTCCAGCTGGCTCTAAAAATCTGCTGGTTTCCTGACTATAGAACACGCCATTGAAGTGCTACCAGCTCAAAGAACTAACATACCTCTTCAGTGAGGAAGTTGTAAGTTGTATTTCGTTCTTGATGTTTTGTTGTTTTATTTTTCAGTAGCAGACAGTTTAACGTGTGCATCTTATTACTTACGTGCTCACAAGTAACCTTCAGCGATCATTTACTCTACAGTGTTTACGTTCTGGTGGAAAAGGAAATCCTCGGCTCATATTTTGCAGTCTCGCTTTCCTTGTACTGTACAGCACATTTGCCATGAATTTACTCAGAGGTCTCAAGAAAAATTAGCAGATGTTTACAGGTCTTGGTTTGTGAAAAATAAAAGCCACTTGTCTTTAATAAAAGCAGAAGAAATGCCTTATTTAAATCTTCGCATCGACACTGACAAATTCACCATGATCTTCACATTGAAACAAGAAAAATGGCTGGATTTACAGCGACAGTTTATTGAGGCGCTACAACTTTGCAGGGAATTTAGACATAAAGTTTCAAGTTTGTCAAACTCAACCTGGCAAACACCTGTCAGGTTGAGTTTGTTTTGTCATTGCAGCCCAGTGAGAGTCAGCCAACCGTTTCACCCTGACAGGGTGGTGGAGTCCTTATCTCTAAAACAGCCAGCTGTAGGCTTACCGCAGGAACAAGGCAATGGTATGCTTCATTTAACCTCATCAACATGTTTTCTCCCTCCTACTCTTTTTTTTCCCTCTTCCTCTCTCTTCCTTTACCCAAACTACTGTAGTACACAAACTGGAGGTGTGTAATTTGTTGGTGAGGCTCTAACAGCGGAGGTGGGAGCCTCGGCCTGCGGCGGTTTAGGGACCAGACTGTGCGGTCATATCGCGTTGCAATATTGACATGGAGTCTGGTTGGAGTTGTAAAAGAAAACTCAGGACGATAAGAATACATAATATTTAAAAAAAAAAAAAAAAGGATCTATGCGAGTAATTCCTACAAAATTAAGATATCTATGATGAAAGAAAAAAAAAAACATTCAGTTGCAGAAACCAATCTCGGGAAGTGTGCTGTAACAAAATCTTTTTAAACTTTAAGTCTGGATTCTCATGTTACGGTGTTGCTTTACTCCCTATCAATCATGGTGGGTTAAGCATTGAGGATACTTCTGCAATATGAAATGGAGCCCTCTGTTTGTATTTTATCATTTTCCAGCCACCCGCTCAGAAAGGGAAGCCGCAGATCTTTGAAGCACTCGAGTCAAAGCCCCATGAATAACAATGAAGAAAGATACTGTGATGATATAAATTCCTTTCTTTACTTTTTCTCATATTGGCTTAAAAACCCGAGGTGAGGGATTGAAAACTGCACAAGCCTAAAGCTCTCCAAAAATCTCCTTTTTCACTTTAGTTGATACAGAGTGCCTTGCAAAAGTGTTCATACCTCTTATACATACATTTTCTTGGCATTTTGTCATATTACGATCAAAAACCACAACGTATTTTATTGGTGAGTGTAAGCGACAGACCTACACCAGGTTGGGGTTGAAGATGTTCAGAGCAGAGTTGGGTTATAAAACAATGTACAAAGTTCTGTAGATCTAGTAAAGCTCAGGGTATCATCGGACCATGGAAATAGTTTGGCGCAGCAACAAACCTAGGAAGATACTGCTGCCAAATAGGGTAAGGACATGTGTTGATTAAAGGAGCAGCTAAAAGGCCTATGGAGCATTTGTCATTCATCTCTTTGAAATAATGGAGAAAAGAAAGATGTGTTGGTCTGTCACAAAAAAAAACCCCAAAAAGCATCATGTTTTTGGTTGTAATGTTTAATATGGAAAAGCTGAAAGAAACTGTATGCTAAAAGTATTTGCTTGTCAAACTCAGCAAATTCTACTTTTCTGTACCTCTGATCACTAATGCTGGGTTTAAGCAAATCAACCTCACCTTCCATAAAATACAGCATCCATTCTTCATTGATTCTTTTCAGGTAGATAGAAACCTAATTTAATTGGTAGGATACATGCTATCCCCTAACTTTTTGCTTCCATTTACACAACATTTAAGAACCTCACCAACACATCTTATCTCTGGCTCATAGAGAAGGTAGAGAAGTTTTGAAATGGTGAGAAAATTTTCTTTCCTCCGCTCTGCAGCAGCTTTCTGCACGGCAACGTTTTTGTTAACCTGTTGATATCTAACGTCGATGTGATAAAGCTCGGAGAATCTGACCGGCCTCAGGTCACCTATTTAATCCGCTTTCCCTTTTGCTTTGAATCTGTGCGCTTAAGCGACCGGGCTCAGCAAAGGCAACTGTCTTCCACGTCGGGGGGCCAATCAGGAACAGATGGACGAGGTGATGACCCCCCTCCTCTGCAGGCGAGTGCAAGAGCACAACTGCCACTCAAGATCTCAGCATGTGGATGTGTGCGAGCGCCGATCTGTGTGTCCGAGGACGACGGGAGGTTGTGTTATGACTCTGAGGGTGCCACGGCGAACAGGCTCCTCACATGAGTGACTGACACTCCTCCAACATCTGTTCCACAGAATAACACTCCCTGGTCTGTCTTCACTGATGATATCCCTGCCTCCTCTCACGCACACACACCCAGTTAGATGATCTTTTCATTTTACTGTAAAGCTGACAGGAATGGAGAAATTAGATTAGAGCAGAACAAGATACTCCACTTATGATGTGGCTCTTTGCAGGGATCTCAGCGTGGTTGACAGAGGAGCCTGCAGACGGCACCGATGCCTTTACCCTTTTCTCCTTCTTCCTCCCTCGCTGTCACCCCCTCTGCCTCCACTCCTTGCCTGACGATCAGGTTTCTCTCCGTCCATCAGCGAAGGGGAGAATGGAAGAAGGGAAGAAGGAGGAGGAAGAGGTCTATTCTGATCAATGACAGGAAACCAGACGATAGAAAGGAAAGACATGAAACAGATAGGCTCCATGACCTGCCTACCTACCGGGATACCACAGCCATATCCCGCTTTTCCATCTATTTCACAGTCCCTTTGTTGGCTGTAAATTCATACAGACATGAATGGTGAAACACGGCTCAGACACCTCGTACGAACACACACCTGACCGCAAACATGCTACGAAAACACGGCCAAAGTTCCCACGCCATCAATGTCAGTGCAGCGCATCACACGCGTCATCACGCACACTCGCCTGGAGGGTGGCTGATAACATTCAGAATCAGAATATATCTTTTCTATCAGCTCTGTGCAGATCTCAGACATATTGCTTTCCATCTCTGGGGGTGTGCGAAACACAAACAAATCTCCCCAAGCATACGAAATTAGAAAGGGGAGATGAGGCGGCAGATTCATTTGAATAAATTCATTTCTAGATATTTTTGCGAACGTTTTTATCCGCTGCCTTTCGTGGACGTCAGCGCCGGGGTTTATAATTTGAGCTTTGGCGGTTATTTTGGACGGTTATTACAGATCTGTTTCTCAGCATCAAATTAGACACAATTTGATCCCACAGCAGAATTATGAGTGTAATGCTGGTGAGAGAAGGGAAAAGTGAGAGGCTAAAACTAAATTCTGTTTCCTGTGGGAAGGAAGTTGTATTTATTCCGTTCAAAACAACTGGGAAAAAAAAAAGGTTGATAAAATATAAAATGTTGAAAATACAACTTTGGTGAAGCACGTTATGATTAGTATTCAGGAGACTTGGACACAATGGAATAATAGACAAAAAAATTCCAAAATGTCTTTTGGTCGAACAAGGACACATGGATTTTTGCATCTGATGATAAAATCTATCTATCTATCTATCTATCTATCTATCTATCTATCTATCTATCTATCTATCTATCTATCTATCTATCTATCTA
>CAEGAE010081495.1:0-31154 GCA_903067095.1 Girardinus metallicus | reverse complement strand
CTGGGCCTCCCTTCTTAGGCTGCTACCCCCGCGACCCGACCCCGGATAAGCGGAAGAAGATGGATGGATGGATGGATGGAATTTCTCAGTATTGTCAAAATAATTAAATAATAATATTTATCACAACTGGTATTTTGGCAAACATCCTTAACAATCCTTTGCAAAAATAAAATTGTACACACTCTCACTGTGAAAATATTATAATCATGATATTTTGTATAGTCTTAATTCAGCCCCCTTTTACTCTGATACTCCTAAATAAAATCCAGTCCAATCACTTGAGCTCAGAAGTCTGAATAATTAATAGGGTTTGTTTTATTTTAAGAACAAATCCAGCTGTTCTAGAAGAACAAAACTTATTTTGTTCTTCTAGAACAAAATAAGTTTTGTTCTAGAAGGGTTTGTTAATAGGGTTTGTTTTATTTTAAGAACAAATCCAGCTGTTCTAGAAGAACAAAACTTATCCAAAACACTAATAATCCACCAGGCACAGTGTGTTTGTTCTGCAGAGGAAAAATGGACGAACCTTCTGGGCCTTCAAGGATACAAGAGAGGAAGAGGGACAAGAATAATGTTAAAGCCTACTGATCTCTGATCTTCTCTGCTTTCAGTCTAATTAAGGGGTAAAGCTGTTCTCCTCCCATGATGGGCCCCTCTCACCTTCTGAAGAAGTTGAACTCATGTGACTGTGTGGATGCTCAGATCTTGGCCCCACAGGAAACAGCTCCTCCAGAGAAAGCACTTCAGCACGGCTTGACGAGGACGAGTGGCAGCGCCGCGGACCCTCTGCCTTCTGAGAGGAGCCCTGCCTCTCTGGGGTGGTGGAGGGGGGGCGGGGTGAAGGGGGCGATGGGGACAGTGCCGAAGGACTGAACTGGGCCCGGGCCTGGCCGGTGAATCTGAATGGAGAGCTGTGACAGGAAGGAGAGGGCGGTGAAGGGCAGGCAGCAGCTGGCCTTTCATCCTCCTCGCTGGGACTGCTGAGTGTCTGCATGAGAGGAAAGAACAGCCAGGCTTTTAAATCTGCTCAGGTTTTCAGAGCAGATTCACGAAAATGCCCTGAGGGATTCAGTGAAACAATCCAGGTAAAAAAAAAACCCTAAGTCCACGAATGTGTAATTTTCACTGTCTCTGTTGTGACTGTATGAGTCTGTGACATTACTGTGGACGACGTCCACAGCAGTTCTTTTTCTTTCTGTTGTTGCTTCAGGGAACTGAGGTTCAGGCGGCGGCGTCTCCGGGTCCCCCTCCACTGATTCAGTGAGGTTGGGGTCCAGTAAGGTTGGGGTCCAGTAAGGTTGGGGTCCTGTAAGGTTGGGGTCCAGACCTCGACGACTTATTCAGCAATCTCAGTCATCTGTTTTATCCTGTTCCCATGAAAGTTTGCTGCTGTACTCAGCATCAGACTTTTATCATTTGACAGACTGACCCTGAGCCCACTGAGTCATTCACTCCTGGAAAAGTTTTCACTTGTATTTATAAAAGGAAATCACTGAAGAATAGCTGACTTCAAATTCTTTGGAAATTGCTAAATAACAGAGCTTAATTAATCAAATGAATCGTTCAATTTTGTTCCAAATGATTATAAAAGCAAACAAACAAGTATTTTTCCATTATTATTATTAGTTTGGCATGTTCCACACCAAGACTGAGTAGTGGGAAAGGATCTGTTTAATATTTACATCTACATTTGAATAAATACTATGTTAAACAAAAAGGTCTTAGAAAACATGTAAAGTTTAATGTGGTTTGCTGTTTTTTAAGTGAAATACACACATTTCTTTCAGTAAGCAATCGTTTCGAATATTTTTAATATTGACTCTTATCAATTTTTTTTTCATAAGAGAGCAGCTGTATGGCGGACCAAAGAGGACAAAATGATCAAATAAATACATCCTTAAATCATTATTTAAATCTACCAAGAAATAAATAAATTTGTTTTAAAAAAAATGGCTAAATCATTTAATAAACACATAATTTTTTAAATATGTCACTAAATCATTAAAATGCAAACTTATAATAGCCAATGTAGATAATTTATTAAATATATAATTAAATATTTCATGATTCCTGTTGCTGCAGAATTACCACAAAATAATATTGTCCGTCAAACCGTCCAGTAAAGTCAAGAGGCGGGGGGCTGTGGGCGGGGCTAACACTGACCTGTGCAAACAGTCACATATTTAAAGTGGAAATTCTTGTTTAACCATAAACAAATAAAGACAGATTTTTTTCCAGAGGGCTTATAGCTGAATTATCTCAAAGAGATTAAATTAGACAAACTTACCCTGTGTGGTCTTTTCACAGATGAAGATCTGCCGGGTCCGGACATGCTGATCGATTCTACTGAGTCTCCAAGCAGTTTCCTCATGTCTTCTTCATCACTTTCCAGACTCACACCGCTCATTGGTCTCCTTGGCTTCCTCTCCAACCCTCCAGAACGTTCAACAGCATCCCCGGCTCGTGATCTGAACCTGACGCCAGCAGCAGCATGTTTTGTTGCCTCGGGGGGAGCAGAGCTGCTGCGGTTTTTCTTTTTGAGGAAACGGTTCTCCCTCTGGCTCTGGTCAGTGTCGAACCGCGCTGACAGCGCCGCAGAGGCCTCCCTGATCTGGACGGCTGCTGCTGGTGACATTTCCACATCCGAGGCTGGACTGAGGACAGCTGCTGAGGCCTTCTTAGCCTGTTCTAGCTCCTCCTTGCGGCTTCGGACACGACTCTCGATTTCAGCTAGCCTACGCAAGGCTGGAGCCTGAGAGCCACGCTGGAAGGATGACACACATCTGACCAAAGAAACCCCAAAATAGATCAATTGACAATCTAGTTAGACCCACTTCTTTTATAACAACAGGAGTTCACCTTGGTTGTACCACAGCCTGTGCTCGGTTCCTGCTGACCGGCGAGTGGCTGCTGTTCACTGGTTTTGGAGCCTTCTTTAGGAACCTGCTCCCTTCTGCCAGTGAACTCTGAGGCCTGAGATCCTAAAGCAAAAGAATCAGACCAAAGATTAGGACTCGGTTAAATGGTAAACAGACTGAAGGCACTTTTTCCATTGTCTGAGGAGAGGAAAATCATAGATCCTTCACTATGCTCAGCAGTGAGTGTGATCCGTTGTTCATGCTAAACCCACATGGAAAGTTTACGCCCTAAAGCTTAATTTCATTTGTCCAAAGCAAACATTACATGCTTATGTTTGTAATAATAAGACAAAACATTCTTAATTCTTGTACACATCTTCGCAAGGGGAACCAAAAATGTCTCTTTATATTTCCCATGACATTCAACCGTATTTTATGCTGACATCACTATAATTTACCTGGGTTGAATCTCCCTTTATGTCGAGGTTTTCTTGTGTATTAGCAAGTCTGGCAGATTCAGCAGTCTGTTTAGAAGCAGAGGCCTCTGAGGAGAGGTCACTGAGGTCATAGAGCAAGTTGTGGCTGTGTGGAGGAACAGGTCCGGCTCTGAAGGAGGCTCCCTAGACACCAGGAGAGATGCAACAAATTTGTTTGTGTACTAATCTCTGGCAAAAAGCAGTTTTACAGCAGAGGGGCAGAATTAAATTTTTACATTTTATTTTATTTTTACTGTTATAAATAAAATATTAACATTTTACAATTAGCATGATCAGCTAGATCGGAGGATTAAACATGTCATTAACAGCATGTGGAAAGAAATTGACAAAATGACCTTCAACAGCACTAGCTTCCAGTTTCTGCACATTTAAACAAGTTCAATCAGTTGACAATGGTGGTAACAATAGTAGAGTTCAAAAAGAACTTTGACTACTGGTTTCATTATTTTCCATGTCATAAAAACTCACCATTTTCTAATAGTAACCCAGATGAGCACTGTTCCCAACTTTGCCACTTTGCTGTCATGTTTACTCACATGTCTTTTTCTTTTTTCTTTTATAAAAGTGAACAGCGACATTTTTTTTCTGTTATTGGTGACAGCATGCCACCAAAGTCTTCAATTTGTAGGAATTAATTACTAGAAATTAATTCCTACAATTAATTCATAGGAATTAATTGTAGGAATTAACCAAAATGTGGCTCATTTTGTTTGCTCTTAAAAGTACATTTAAACACCTCAACCTCAATGATGATTCTTACATCATCATTACATTGACGGGAGGATCTGATCCCAGTAGTCGTTCTAGTTTCAGCTCCTGCTGATACACACAGAACAATCTACATATAGTAATCCAAGACTTTGAGACGCAAGAAGCAATATCACACAAAAAAAAAAACTCTTAAGTTCCTAGATATGTCTAAAGTGGAGTAGCCAGGGTGATATTCAGATAGAAGCAAAAAATGATTCATGGATTACACAAAGGACATGTTTACAAATAATTGTTAGTATGACTGCATAATTCACAATCCACATCTTTCAAATATGAAAATCTACATTCTTTTCTACGCACCATGATTTCGATGAAAACACATTTTCAAACCGTTCCGGAGTGTGTGAGTTCACACCTGTGTTTTGGTGGGTGAGTCCTGTGTGGAGCCTCCTCCGTCTCCTGTGCTGCTCCTCTTGGCTGACAGCAGCGCCTCAGCCCGGTTCAGAGCCGAACTCCGACCGCTTACCTTCCACATGTTTCAGCTGGTTCTCATGAGCTATCCGAACCCTTTCTGGCCGTTACGTCGTCAGTCGTTTTTCCCCCTTACATGTTCCTCTTTGGTTTTTGACACACAGGAGAAACATGCTAAGCTATCTTGCAGCTAAACCGATAGCAGCTAGTTTTAGCTGCATATTGCGCTTTTCTTGGATTCATTCGGAAATCTCCTAACCTCTGAACAATTTATCATCTACCGAACAACACAATATAACCGGTTTCATCTTGTTTAAACTATTAACTCACTCATACCAGCAGACTGGCGTCCCTTGTTTCCATGGAAGAGCTTCTGTTCTTCTTCATGATATCGAACGTAGGACGAAATCAGTTTAGTAGCGCCACCTACAGTTTGAACGTGTTAATGCACGCGTCTCCTTTAAGGATTTTTTTTTTTCCATTAAGAGTTTTAATTCGTCTTCAGGCATTGGAAACACATGTTTTAAAACATTTTTAAGAGTTTTTTTTAGACTCCCCAGGGGACTCTGTAATGGAAGCTCATTTCTGCAATGAAAGAAGAAATAAAACCCCAACAGAAAATCATAATTTTGACTCTTAAAGTCATAACGTCTGAGATACAAAGTCATAATTTCAACATTTAAAAGGAAAGTTATGAGATTCAAATCCATATTTAAGAGATAAAAAGCCATAATGCTGAGATTCAATGTTCAGTATAAAAAGAGGCCTTGCTTTGGATCTTTACAGTCCTCCCATGTTCATCAAGGGAAACCCTTTCCACTTCTGCAGTGGAAGGTGGTTTTTTAGCCTGGTAAAAAACCACCCCTTGTTCTATGCTTTGCTTCATACAGAGGGTCTGAACCCTCAGCTAATGAGAAACAGTTGCTTGTTGGAGGCAATTCTAAGTTTTGATATAAAGACAAATGTCACATTTATTAAACAAAATGTCTTCTTGAATGAAACCTGCATTTATGCCAAATCAAGACTAAAAACATGCAGTCGCAGCCTAATCATAAAAATTATGTTTGTATGATTACTGCCATTCTGTTGTGGAAATTATATGCAAATATATTTGGATTTTATTATTGTTTCCACAACAGGATGGTGGTAAGAAAAAGTCCTAGAATTGAGTTTTTATTTTTCTACTTACTTTTTTTTTATCACTTGTTGTACTAAGCTCATCTTTTTTTTCTTTTTCACAAAACAATGTATTTGGGTTGGCCATGAGATTCTGCTATTGCTCTGATTATGTCCAGATCTGGGAGAGGGATAAACAAAATAATCCAATGCTTAGGGCCTGGCTAGGCTGCCAGGCCAGACGCAGGGTTGGGTTGTTGAACCTCGGAAGGCACAGGATGTAAGCTGTTAAAATTCCAGATCAGAATATAAAAAATAAAAAAAAATTAAAAGTCCACTATGTATTAGTCTGTTTTTCAGTCATTCCCATCTCTGCAGCCTCTTGGTCTCAAGAGGGGATGACACACACACACGCACACCCCCACGCAAACACAAACACACTCATGGCATTCGTGCATGTGCAACCACTGAAATAGGGATGAAAAGCTTTTTTGTTTTTTCCATAATCATTTGGAAAAGTGTCTGAGGAAACACCTGTTCATAGTTTGCTTATGAAAGACAAGAAGAGACAAGCAGTAGTTAAAAGTATGTGGGTACTTAATGTGCTCTCAGCAAGTGAGAAATTTGGAGAACTCGAACTCATCCAAAACCTGCACCTGTGCTCTGGCTGCTTCCAGCTCTACCTCCAACTCAGCATAATCTGCTGAGGACTGAAACTAACTTCAGGCAGTCCATTAATCCAAAATAGTAAAAAAATAACCTCATCCGCTTTTGTATTAGACAGAATTTGGTATAGACAGTTTTCAGACAATTTTCTTCTTCACTTTTTCATGGCAAACATTTATCAAAGGTTCAGAAACATCCATCCATCCATCCATCCATTCTCATTACACCCTTGTGAATGAAAGCAAAAAGAAAGACAAAAACCCCACACAAACACTCGGGGACAGGGCAATTGATCAACAAAGAGACAGAAGGCTTCTCTCACTGCTTCGTTTCTCTCTCCCCTAACTTTCTTGGTCGATATGTTCAAGGAGAGAGTTCAAGAGATTCACAGCACCTTCCTGTTTCTGCTTTACTCTCATGGTGTTACTTGTGGACAAGAAATTCTACAAAAAAGGACCTCTCTCTTTAATTTGTTTTGCGAGTTTGGCTGGAGGTGCTGGTGCCTCTCCAGCCACGTTCCAGGTGAGAAGCGGGGTTCACCCTGGACAGGTCACCAGTCTGTCGCAGAGGTTCAGAAACATTTCATAGAAATTTTGATCTATATCAACATTATAGCAGCATGGAGTTGGTGCAGATTTGTAGCCTTAACATTTTATGATGCCAATCTTGAATTTCACCACATTTCAGAGGCTCTGCTCGATAAAGATCTGGTGATTGTGGAAGCCGTTGGAGTACAATACAGTGTAGTGTTTGAAAAACAGTTTGAGATGATTTGTGCTTTGTGACATGGTGCCATATTCTGCAGGAGGTAGCTTTCAGAACATGGGCACACAAAATGGTCAAATGATTTGCAACCACAGACAACTGACTGACACTAAGTCAATTAGTTGACTTAGTGTCAACTGATTGACATCCAGTTGACACTAAGTGACTGAGTATAACAAGAAAATGTGGCAATGGTTTTGGAAGTGTGATTTGCCGGCTCAAACCCTCACTCCATCTGTCTTAGTCTTTGTGTTCTTGGGCAAGGCACTTCACCTGCCTTACCTTCTGCCGGTGGTCAGAGGGCCTGGTAGAGCCGGCGAATGGCAGCTTCACTTCTCTCTGACCACCCCAAGGCAACTGTCTCTATAATGTAGTGTGTGTATGTGTGTGTGAACTTGTGAATGACTGAACGTGGTGTGAAGCGCTTTGGGGTCCTCTGGATTTGATAAAGCACTATCAAATCCAAGCACAGGCCATTAACCCACTCCCAACCCCCAAAGCACACACACCTTGTGAGAGGTGAAGAACTGCAAAAGAGAAATAAAACTACCTGTTAAGGCCTCGGCCATTAGCGCTGAAAAGCAGCAGGAAAAATGTAAAGCTGTGAATAAAATTAAAAGTCTGATTTCTGGAAAACAAAATAAAAAAGGTTTTTATGTGCGGCCTTAGTGGAAGAGTTTGGTTCAATAAGTGCGAACATCCAAGAAGGTCACGTAACACTGCACTGAAGGCGCTTTCACACCAGCCCATATTTGGGCCACTTTAATTGAACTCTGCTTCTTTTGCCTAGGAAGTCAGGACGTTTTTGGGTGAGGTGTGAATGTGTAATTGAAACTCTGATGTGGACCAAAAAAGCGAAATCTAGTCCACCAAAACACCTAGTTTTGTTGAAGTGAAACCTGGTGAGGTTCTAAGGCAGAACAGCAAGCGGACTGGAAACCACTTCAAGAGCTGGAAGTAGACAATAGTGCAGGGCATTCTGGGTAAATACAACCAAACAAGTCACATGTATCTGGCGCTTAGAAAGAGAAATGTGGTCTAGAAATTCTAGAAACGCTAAAATCACTCCATTTGTTTACATTTTGTGAAGAAGGAAGTTGCGCTCAGTGTCTTCTGCAGAGGTTCTTGTGTTATTTCCTTCAGTGGTTCTTGGTGCAGCGCCACCCACAGGTGAGAGGAGTAAACAAAAATTTCAAAGGATTTGGATTGTTTGACACAGTGAAAGCCAACCACATCAGCTGAAAATGTAACAAATGTAATTTTGGTTCCCAACTGAACTCAATCTACTGGACTATCAGGGGTAAAAATACCCTTAAATGCATCTCTTAGCAATGGCTGGATGGAACTGATGATTTGCTTCAGAATCAAAGCTCTGTGGAGCCTAATTTTACTGCTCAAAATGATGAAACAGATGATGAATTTCAAGTAACTGAATTCAAGCAGTGAAGTTTGTGTCCTCAGAGAAAATGAAGAATCTGAAAAGTGATATAAGCCTGAGTGACAATGTGTCAAACATGGATAGGAGAAGTTGAACAAAGATTAAGAAAACTAAAGGAACAACTCAAACTAGAGAAGGAGGTTGAAGCTCATGTGGACAAAGTAGATGTAATACAATCACAAAACCCAGTAAGTGGAAAAAAAAATCCAATACAAAAAACTTCAGATGTGGAGTTCAGGCTTGTTCTCCTTCTGTTGATACAAATCATTTGTTCCATAACAATGAAGCTGAGCGATATGGAAAAGGAAATGTTCTGATCCAGCTGCAAGGCCAAAAGAACATCCAGCATCTTAAAAGTTACATTGTATGCCTGTAACTAATAAACATCATGTCATCAATACACCAATATACCAAGAGAGAACACAACAAAACAAGAAAATATTCAAAATATGAATCACAGCGCATAAACCTTAGGGAGGCTATATCTAAATTGAAGTTGCAGCATCACCAGACAGGGATTTCTTCAGAAATGTTCTGTAAGAAAGAATCGATCTTTGTACATTTTACATTTAGATATCAATTTCAAGAGCTAAGAGCTTTGAGATAATGGGACAAACCTCATTGGATCAGAGCAATGATCCAATGAGGTTCATTGGATCATTCCTCCAAGAAAATCTCTCTTTCCCACCTGGAAACTTCTAGCATGTGTACGCTCAACGGCAACAGAAACAAGTTCAGCACATATCTGACTTGTTCTGGAAGACATGGGTTAACGGATACTTACCTTGGTTGTTTTAGAGTAAAACGCAATGCTGTACATGGTGACATGGCTCTCATCATGGACGCCCTCATAGCACCTCGCAATTCTGGCTGAATGGGAAGACTTTTGGAAGCTTTCCCAGACAGAAGAGGTATTTTGATCAGGTATGTCAAACAAAGAACAACAGCCTGAACTAAACTCTGTCTGCTTCAAGGCTAAAGATGGATGATTCCCATTCAGCAAATGAGCATTTGCTGAATGGGACTCATAAACTTACATCACCATACTGAACTCTGAGTTAATCCTGACCAGACTCTGTACAAGAGATCATGTGGAAAAACAATTTGAGTTTTAACAAGCTCAACCTCCTAAGAATGTAATTATCCTGGTGAGTCTGCTCCCTCGTTATCCTGGTAGCAATGATGCTGTGAAATTATTAATGAAAAGCAAAGCTTTGATGCATCTGTGACATCAAGCTACAGAAAAAAAACATCACATTGAAAAGCGCTGTTTTTTGTTGGTTTTTTTTAGAGAAAGAAGCTTTTAACTAACTAGAAAATGTTCCTGATACGATTATTCCACTTAATTATAAAGCATGTCACAGCACAAAAACACCTCTGAGAAGTTTTGATAGCATTCTTTGAATCTTAATTAGCATATTGTCATGACTTGAACAGAGGTTAACGTTCGAGGATGTTGCTCTGATTTGGATTGAATCATATCTGACAGAAGTTTATCATTACAGTTTGGGAGAATGTTTTCCCTTTACAGGTTATCTCATGTCCTCAGTCATTCCTCATGTACAGGCTGATCTTAGGTCAGTCCTCAGGAAATAAATGAAGTTTTCCATTGTTATGCAGGTAATTTTTGCAACTAATAATTTGTGATGTCTCGCAAATTTCAGGACTTTGATTAATAAAATGGATCTCGCCATCTGAAAAATCTGTCTGGAAAGTACTTTTTTTTCTAATTGTGAAGCTAACTTATTCCATTAAAATGGTACAAAACAGATTGTGTGTGTTCATCAAAAACAGTAAAGTTAACACCAGCTACATCTCCACTACGCATGTGAGCAGGTCTTTGTCTATATTCTGCTGATGTTGGAAAAAAAATATATGCAATTTTGCAATTGCGATGTGTCCATTAAATAAGAAAACAAAATTAAAATCACAAGAGAATAAACTTGTTAACATGAGAGGTCATTCAAAATCCCGGGAGCGATGGATGTAAACAGCTACATTAGATTCATCATTCAGAGGAAACGCTGGCGTCTTATTCAGCAGTTTGCAGCAAGGAAACCCGATCAAACAGGACGTTTGGCAAAATGAAAAACAGAAATAGATTATTTCTCACCACTTTGTTTAAACAGACAAAAATATCTCTTCCTACTGGTTAAGGATAAGAGCTGTTGGCTGGAGCTGCTCACTACTCCAAGGTCTCAGACATGTTGACAATAAAAAGGGAGAAAAGGTGCATCAAGAGTTTACACATCAATGGCTTTTATTGTTAATCAAGGGGTAAAATTATTTTAAAAGCGTTCTGAATGTCCTTGTAACAAAATAAAGGTTCAGTTTTAGTACGAAACAAGTTGTGAAAAAAAGGCTTTGCTCTTTGAGAAGCACCAATGCAGAGAACATTCAGTGCGTTAAATGAACGTTGCTCCAGTTTTCTCCATTAAATTCAAAACACACACAGCGCTGCAGCTGATTACAGTTTCTATCTGGTAGAAAAACTACCTGAGCTCAGTGGCTGAAGAGTTGTGTCAACGAGGCGGAGCTGGGAGGAGACCCCCGGGTCAGACCCACAACAGGCTGGAGAGTCCCTACGTCCCTTCTGGCCCGAGAGACACTGCTGGTCTCCAGTGTTTGCTCTGTCTCACTCACTGTGTCATCAAAAAATTTTTCTGAGCAGATAATTATAGCAATAAATGCAAGTGGTTGAAGTTGCTGGGTAAACTCATTTAAAATTCAAATACAAGAATCAGACAGATCAATATGAAGAATATAAATGTGCAAAAATTTACATCTATTTACACAGAAAGATAAGAAATGAAAAGTGTCATGTCAGAACCGCTGTGGCTGAGAATGGAGCTAAAAATATACAGCTATTGACGAGTGGTAAGTTAGATGACAAATAATCCATAACACTGACTTAGAGGAAGAATTGTCTGCTGCTACACAAAGGAGCAGCTGCCAGAAAGCTTATCGAGCCACAAGGAATGCAAGTTGTTTTCTAAAGACCTTTGAACTTAGAAAAAACACTCTGCCAAGAGCTGATAGATCGTCCACTTCCCCCGCAGTGTTTAGTTGTGTTGAACCTGCCTGTCATGTTGGTTTCTTGTTTCCTAACCCACATGCAGAACAACACTCCGGAGACTGAAGTAATTTTTAAAGGTTTATTGCCAAGATTACAGAAATGAAAGTGACCAGGGGTTTGGTCCAGGTAACGTCAAACAGGAGCACCGGGTTTTTCTTGGTTCTATCGTCCAGACTGGGGGAAGGCCTCTGCGGTTCCAGGGTTTCGTCTACGGAGGTGATGGTTGGAGAACTGAGGCTGCGTTGGACGGCGGACAGGTAAGATCAGGAGCTGGGGAGTCTGGCTTCAGAGAGGAACTGCCAACTGGGAGCTCCGATGAAGGTAAGAGGCGGAGGGGATTCTGATGGCTTGGGCATCCGGTGGGTAAGAGCCATGGCGTCACGAGGAGCAGGTTCAGAAGGCCAACTGTCTAGATGTCTACTAGGTAATGCCAGGGGGTCACAGGGAATCACCTGGGAAGTAGATAATCACTACAGGGACAGAGATAGGTTGAGCCTGGACCATTACTAGCTAACACTCTGGCAAAGATGTGTCGGCAGCTCCCTCCGATTATACTCCTCCAGATGACGGGATTGGTGTCAGGTGTGCTGATCGGCAGACGCCGACACACGCCCACAGGTGGAAACAGCGTCAGGGCGCCCTCTGGTGGAAAACACAGTCAACAGCCATCCCAAAACCCCGGAACCCAACACTGCAAGTTACAAGTGAGCCCAGTATCAGCATTAATTCTTAGCATAAAAGTCATGAAGTTCTATGCTGATTATGATAAAACAATGTGCTGTATCATCCATATCCAGCTAAGTCTTTAAAATCAAAAGAATCATTTCTTGAGCTGTGTGTACGGTTGTGGCCCATCTATTGACCAGTTCTCTGCTCTACCAGAACAAATGGAGATTCTGATACTTTAATGTTGATCCATGAGGTTCCCTCTGCAGCTTCCTCCCACACTCCAAAACTATGAATGTTAGGTTAACTATTAAGCATGTGTGTGTCTGCGTGGCTGTTTTTCCAAATTCAGGTTATAATGCCAGTTTTTAAAATGTTTTCTATCTGAGGAAGCCAGTTACATTGAACATTTACTGCAGTGATCCCTCATACTGAGTGAGCCTGTGGTAATAGCAAAGAGGAACCAATCCATTTTTAAGAGATTAAGGTATAAATAAAATAAAGCCATTTGTTGGTGTTATATTTTAACAAGCAGATAGAATAGGTGAAATAAGGACACATTTCTTTGGAAAAACCTTTTACTTTAAGAGAAACATCTAGTCTGGTGTGTTAGAAACAAAATTGTCCACTTTTGTAAAACACATGTCTGCCAGCATCAGCAGCTTGCTTGATAATCATTGTCATGACAACATGACATGTTGACAAGTCTGTGTATGTACAAGGAATTTGTAGTAGCATGATGTCTCTGAAAGAGTATTTCCTTTAACTGCTGAATATTTATCTGCCACTCTGTGAGTTTCAATCAGAAACTACAAAAGGAAGAGAAATAAAATGGGATTCATTCTTTGAATGCTTAAATGGGACTTTAGAGCGAAAAGTGTCAGAAATGTCCGGGCTGCATCCATGACCAAATATCTTATGTGTTCACAATCCTGAACGGTTTGGAATGTGAACATGAAACTGGATGTAATGTTGAAAAGCTGCTAGCTCATAATCCTGCTAAATTCCATTCAGAATTTATCTTTTTTTTTTTAAACCATTTTTATTTGACATCTCAGCTGGATTTTGCAAAAGTGAATATTTGTATGCTACTCATTTACAGGGGATCTGACCGCTATTAAAGTGCCAGCTTATTGTGCTGTAAAAAATCAGACCATAAATTATTCAGCCCCCCCACCCCCCTCCAAAAAAAAAAATAAATATATTTATAATATTCTGAAGAACAAACCAATCTGTTCTAGAGAAAATTAAAAGAAGAAAAAAAGGATTGTGGTTGCATAAATGTGCTCACCCTAAACTAACTTTGTCGAAGCGTCTTCTGATTAGTATTTGTTCATTCTGCCTTACAGATGTTCTAGTCCACATTGTCTCTTGTCCACAAATGATTCATTTGAGTCCTCTCACTCTTGGGAAGATTTAGCTTTGGACTCTGACTCGGCCATGCCAGTCTTCTGCCTTCTAGCAGAGGCTTAAAGGTTTTAGTCGACGGTCTGATTGGTATTTAGAACTATTCATAACTGCCTTCACCTTGACAAATCCCCAGTTCTATCCAAAGCAAAGTTACTTATTCATTTGGCTAAAAGAGGTAGAATAATCTCTAGGAGAAAGGCAGTCAGTCTTGTACTATGCCAGAGATTTTTCTTAAAGTCAGTGCTCTGCACTCAAAAGTCAAAGGTGGCAATAGAACTGAAGCAACATCTTTAAAAAGATTATTCATAAAAATGAGAGTGGGGACCCAGCAGCCAGGGTTATTAATCTGTTTGGAGCATCTTGGTCAGAATTGAGCCAGTTTCCTGGTGAGTCACTCTCAAATATTAAATTGTCTGCATCCTACAGAGCTGGTGACTCACAATACCCACAATATTGTCTTGTTAGTTATTCAAAATTGTTAGTTATTCTGTGCTTAGCAGCTTGAATAAAAGTATGATTTTAATGCAAAGACAAGTATCAAAGTCTAATTTTGTCTGCCCATTTTTCCAAGGATGTTACAAACTTTCTTTGAGGACATGGTGGATAATCAACACCTGTGGTTCTGTCAGACTTCTGCTAGAATTACTTTCCAAGCAAAACCTCTCCCTAATTGGAGCTACTCTTCCCCTGCGCATGAGGACATCTGTAATAAAATCCTGTGACGAAGAGGACTAAAAATAAAAAAAGTCAGTTTTTGTGGTGTTACAGTGAAACCTCTTCAACACAAAGAATACAAAGGGCTTCTGGGAAGTACAGAATGGTATTCATATTAATCTGGGGATTCATATGATTTGACAGATTTTTTTTTTTCCAGGTCTAACATCACAGGATGTTCAAAAACAAGAATTGGGAAAACCAGCCTGAACTTACTGTGGATTTTCTCTAATCCACAAAAGGGCAAAATTACAAACAGAGGCTCCAGTATGATTATATGCACCCTCACTCATATTTTGTTTGATGTTCATTTGAAATGAACATCAAACATTGGTATCACATCGGTGGTATCAGTGAGATGATACCACCGACATCTGACCCCTCTGATTGGTGTTCATTATTAAAATAATTGAATTCAGCTTTTCAGAATAGTCCAGGCTCAGGACTTTCTGGAGTATTCCAGAACTTTAATGGCACAGTCATTGTTTCTTTTTGAGCAGCTTATTGTCCCAGACTTTAACAGTCAGAGTCCTACATGGTCAAGCTTCTTCTGATAATAATGGGTTTGTCAGGCCACATACCCCTGTAATCTGTTTGTTTGTGTTTCGTCTTTAGTGAGCCACATTGGGGTTTGGAGTGTTGAGTTTATTTCAAATACACAACAATGGAAAGGGAAAGAAAGAGAAACATTTAAAAAGGGGGAGATAAGAATAGAGGTGAGAAAGAAGGATAAAGAGAATAAGAAAACCTTAGAAGTCTCCTTCTACACCTGCTTAAAAAGAGCAAAAGCAGAACTGAGAAACCATAGCGACAACATGTGCATAGGACAACTTGACAGCCTTTACTGTTTACTGCTAAAAATCTCTGTCACTGAAGAGTATCTGTAGATGTTTCACTGAAGGATTATTTTACAGTTTTTATTGATTTTAGTACTTTTTTTTATATTAGGACCTGCATTTTTCACAGATTGAGAAAAGCAGCAACTTCAAAATAAGAATGAACACAATATCTTCTTTTGTCTCATGAGATTACTAAACAGAAATCAGTGGGCTTGACCTTTAGTCCTATACTAAATATGTATGATAGTGACCCCGTGTGGGTTAGAAAAAAATCTACAATGAATTTACACTTTTTAAGTTATTTGTTTTGTTGAACTATTCCACTGGGAGGGGGAAAAGTACAGAAAAGTAACTTTTACCAATAACTTTCATGCTTATGAATGTTTAAAAGACTCCAGCCATGTACTGTGGCCATTGAGTTTTAGTGAAACTCGATGCTTTCCAACAATGAGCTGTACTTGTTATCTGCAGCAGAGCTTCAGGATGGAAACTGTACTGACCCAACAGGTTCTGTTTCTCCTGAAAAGTAATGAGGCTAGTGGACAATCTATGAATGAGTTGAAAGTAAATGATGACAATTTGCAGATCATTATGAAAGTATCGTATCAGTCAGATGAATAAAACTGGGTCAATGTTAATGGTATTTATTTCCATCTTGTTATGATTTTCTTCGGAGGAGGAGGTCGGTCATGTGGTCTCTGTTTGGTCATATCACAGTGATAGCGTCACAAGATTGTGGGAAGTTTAACTGAAGCAGAGAAGCAGTGGTGAAGTGTGGTCGTTTTTCCCAAGGTGTTGAAAGGGAAGTTATCGGCCACATCAGCAATAATAATGATATTGGCATATACATATGTATATGGCATATTATTATATTATATTATGCACTCAAGTCTTCATGACCTAATTCTTCTATGAAGGCATAATAAGCCTCGCCCAGCCATTAAAATCAGCAAGATACCCAATAATTGTTTCAAGTTCCATATAATTAGCTTTTAAAATGACCAATAAATTGGCAGTCTAGGGAAAAAAAGAAGCAAAACGGAAACACATTTGCATCCCAAGGTGCCTCATGGTATAAACTGAACTACATCTGAGTTGGTTCAGACCAAACTACGTTCTTTGTAGCTCATGTTTGGCTGTATGTGTTGAATAGAATATAAATCGTCTCTGTTTGTATTAGGTAATATCATCTCCCACCACTATGCTGGATGAAAGCAGATGAACTGAGGTATTCTGTTAGTGCCTGTCCTTTAAACAGCTTTCTAACCTCTTCTGTCTACAATAAAGCACTTTTTTTTATGCTGTAATAACAAAAATTGTGCCATGCATTACTGCTATGATGATAAAAGATATCAAGTCTTGCTTTGTCATGCTTGTCTCAAGTTTGAGCTTCCACAGAGGATAATAACAGATGAAACTCAACAGGGATGCAGAAGGCAGAAAGAGGAGTAGAAAGGCTCTTCGATCTGCACAAATCCCACTAAAACAACTTTAGAATAACAAGGCAACAGCAAAAAGTCACACGATTCCCCCCCAACGTGGAACAGAAAAACAAACCGTTTTCTCATACCAATACGGCAAAAAGAAACTGTTCAAGAGAAAAAAAAACGATTAAGCAATGTAAGATTTAATGAAAACAACACACAAAAATGTCCTCAGAATGGAAAATACACATATAAAAGCAAGAGGTACAGTAACAAATATTCAGTACAATAATATAAAACATAAACATTTGTGTAAACAGCATTAACTATATTGAAAGAAAAGCTGCATTTGTGGCATTGTTCCAAGGCGTGGGCATCAGATTGACAGCTGGCTCTGAAATTCACCCAGATCCTGTCCACAGCAATCATATCAGAGTGGAGAATGGGTGAATCCATGTGTCACAAGATTTGTTTCTTTCTGACCGCACAACATGACAACAAGGTTAAAGCAGGTAAGCTTCAACCTTACCTGCCACAATGTGGCACCACACAATGTGACAGTGTGGTGCAGCAGCTGTATTGAGAGTTACTTCGTTTAAACACCTTACAGGATTAATAAAAGCTGGACGCTAGAGTAATTCTTAGTTTTTGCATTTACCGAATGCAAAAACTAAATGAAATGTAAATGAAAATGGCCTTTTACTTCTTAGTAAGCTAAGAAGTAAAATTTTCTTTGGGCACCAGTGGGTGGCAAAAGTGTGGTACTTGGCATGCAGATGGAAAAAAAATTATATTAAAGCTTCATAAAATAGAAAAAAATATACAAAACAATATTTGTCTTTTATTTTCCACACTTCACGCAGCAGTTTAAATTTGACCATTAAATGGGGCCACAAGGATCTAGGATCTGTTACAAATTCAGAAACTTGGGGCACAGCCACACATTAAACCTGGCCGAGAACACGCAAAACATTTTGTTTTCTTGGTGATTAAAGTAGAAAAGAATCAACCACAGACGTTTTGAAAATTAGATGCTTGTCTTTCAGTAAGGCAAATATAAGACCCTTGTTATGTTTTGGGTTTGCATTAATTTACATAACCCTTTCTGACAAAAAAAAAAAATCTTATTTCATTTCTTTCAAATATTACATGATTAGTGTATTGCTGAAGATGTTAAAATAAAACAAATGAAAAAAAAAAACATTGGTAACATAAACATTCATAAAGACTCCATGTTCATGACGAGTGTTATGTCATATTTATGACAGCGTCATGTCAGTTTTATGCACACCCCTTCAAATAAAGTGTTACCAAAAAATGCCTGAAGAGACTACATTTGTAGTTTGAATTTTGGAGGCCATTGAGTACTTTCACCTTCACTATTTTAACTCATTTGGCAAAAAGGATCCATATTACAGTGACATGTTTCATGGCCCATCTTTGTGTGGAAGACTGAAGTTACTGAAGGATCTCAGCTTTGATTAACATGTACCTAACAGCTCCAGTACTCAATTTTTATAAGGTCTTTATTAGGTTTTGCAGACCTTTTATCAGATAAAAGCTGGTGTAATGTTTATGTTTAGAATTTACAGGCATAAAACGAAGCACAGCCTCACCTGCACCATAATCACAATGAGGTTTTGGTTTTCCTGTACCTGTCTTTTCAAATCCAAAATCAATTCGTAAACCATGAGATGGGTTTTACCAACCATATCAGTTTGTACCCACTAATGGAACATTTTGTATCTGCTATTTGGCAAAAAGTTATTTAGGTAGCTTTCTGTATTCTACTCATAGTAATCTGGGAGGAAATGTGGTTCTGTGAGGTTGCTTAGAGTTCTGAATATCTTATATGGGATGAGACTGTGGGTCAGAACCAAAATGAATGAAAAAAGTGTTTAATACAATGTTTTCAGAAAATAACATGAAATTAATAAGAGTATGTGAGATTTGTGTATTTTTATGGAATACACAAATCTCACATTTGTGTTTTTAGGATGTGGGTGCGAAATTGTCTGTTAATGGGTATGAAATCAAATGAGCAGAATGAGCAGAAATGGTGCTATAATTTGCTAATTAAAGCAGAACTTATTTGCTACAAAAATTGTAATAATTACTACTTAAAATGTTTGTTAAATGACAAAAACTACTTTGGAAGTGACTTGTACTATTTCTGTTCATAGGCACAGTTTTCCTTTGAGCCAAATGCTAACAGGATGGTTGGAGGATCACAAAGCATTACTAGCTTGTTTGCTTATTAGCCCAAAACACAAAACCACTTTGCTAGCATGTGTTACAGCTCATATTTTTAGCTTCACTGTATTGTTTATGTCAGAACTAAGTCACATAGAGCCATTTCTTTTTCTATTCTGCTAAAAACAGACAACTGCCAAAGTTCAGGAGACATTTTCTTCTTCTTTATAGGTATTGACGCAAGTTCCTGAGATCTGAAATAGACGCCTGACATTCTTTGGTCAAAAAGCCAACGACAAAGAACCAAATCTCGGTTTTTAGCCATGAGTGTACATGGCTGAAAACCATGTGCATCCTCAGTGAAGCGAAGTAGAGAATGCATTGAGGCACTTAACTTCATTCCACCATATTCTTCTGTTGGTGAGTAGTTTTCTATGCTTGATTCCACAGCCAAAAACTACAATGTGAATGTACATTCAGGTTTAAAAAGGCGTGAAAAATATTCTCCTATCTGAACAAAAGCAACAGTGATAAGCTTATACAACAAGACGCCACACAGATAAATATTTAGTAGCCATAATTACCTTTTAATATTCACATTTTCCTCAGCGTGAGTTCAGTCTTAGACAGCTGCCACTGGTCTATATATAAAGAAGAGCCTCATTTGTATGAATGATGTGAACGGGTAACGTTTGGGAATACAGCCAGTTCAAAAGAATCAAATCCCCGCAATTCCGTGTTGCTCAATTTATCTGTGTTAATTTTTGAGGGCCCAGATTAAATCAGTTTGCTGTAAGGTGCTTACCTTACCTTGTGTTCTAATATCCTTGATGAAATGCCTGTGAGCAGTGAAGATACTCAAATGATACTCATGTGTTGAATTAAGTCCACAATTAGAACTGGGACAGTTGGCAATGGAAATGTATAGTTAGCTATTTACACCAATCAGCAAAACTTAAATAAAACTTAATTCTTTAAATACTTTGTGTTTTTGTGTGAACATTGTGGACTTTCTAGGAGCCTCAAGTACCATATCCATTTTAACTGGAACTGGTCATAATGGACCTAAGGAACATGGACCTCGTCCATTATGACCATGTGTAACATGATTGGAGTGTGTAAGTGGGTTTTCTCAGCAGACCTTTTCAGCAGGATTACTAATGCTTCTAAGAATTGGCAATGGAATTTTTGCTTCATTTTTTTCTTTCTCTTTTCAGCAACCACTTTAATATTAGCAGAAGAAAAAATGTTCTGCTTGGCAATTACAGTCTGAGCTGAGAGAGCGACAAATGCTTAACATTTAACAAAGACCCGTAGGGAGGGTCTTTACCACATATCATTAAACTACATATCTAATAAAACTGAATAATTTTCTGTTTTGAAATAAAAGTTTGACTGACTAAAGCAGAAATACTTGCGAAAACTTGATACACATACATTTAGACATAAGTTTAAACATTGCTAAGGTCCGGATTTACAGCATCTGGCTTCTTCAGAATGTCTCATGTTAATGACGTAAAAGTGAGATTAAAAACATAACAGTTCAGGCTGCAGATGCTATGAAAATATGTATGCGTATTTTCATAGTGCATCTGTGTTCTATTTGTGCTCTATATGTAATACATACACAGATGTTTTTAGAGGGTGAAAAGATCAGAAATGGGCAGTTCAGACTGCCTTGAAAAAGTTCAATTTGCAGGCTGTGTAAATGCAACCTGCAAAGATGCAGAAGAGGATCAGTCCCGCCAACATTGTTAAGAGAGAGAACCGTATAAATCGTTCCACTAAGGAACATGTAGAAATTGACTTAGAGTTGGTGGTAATCTGGCACAGTTACAAAAGCTGTGCAAACATTGTGTAGAAAAGGATAGGATGGCTGCATGACAACATTCTGATAACATCATCACCTGTATCCAAGGTGGAGGTGGTGCCACCTATTACTTATTTGATATTAATAATCCTCACAACAGTCAAATATTGTTTCACCCATTTCATTCCACCAAGCCATTGGTTCCCAAAGTGTAGGGCGTGCCATTGCAAAGGGGAGGGGGGCGGTAAGCGTTATGAATGAATGAAAAAAAAAAAAACAGTTACACAAAAGTGTTTCACTGTAAAGACGGTTTGTAGTGTGCTTTGTTGCAACCTGAAGTGTGAAATAAACTTCAGTGGAGTTTGAAAACAAAATAGGTTTAGGTTTATGTCTGGTTGAACGATGTGTGTGCCCAGTTGTTTTTTTTTCTTTCATTTTTGGGGGGGATTTTATTGTAATCCATAGGAGGCCCAGAAAAGCTTTGGGAACCACTGGGGGGGCCCAGAAGAAAATCTTTGGGAACCACTGGGGGGGCCCAGAAGGAAATCTTTGGGAACCACTGCACCAAGCTATTTGTGTGCTTAACCTTTATGAGCATTTTTGAAACCCAAGGCGCCTGTTGCGTTTTTTTCTAGAGCTTTAAAGATATTAGGCACTTTAATCACCAAAATATGTACTTTCAGTCCTCATTTTCCCCACACTGAATCTCTTTTAATATGACCAAAAAACTAATTTTGACATTTTCAGGTTGTAAAGGTTTTCCTCCTATCCCTGAATTCTTAAAAATAGAGCTAAAAATCCACACACAACATTAGTATGGTGTTGAAGTGGGTGCTGTTGAGCTAAATATGTGCGCCTGTGTAAATGATGCAAGAGAAAAGACGAGCATGATGTGCTAATGGACTGTGGTTATAAAATCTATTCAGATCTCAAAAAATACTGACAGCTTTTAGTGAAATGAATCTGGATTTCTAGAGCAGAATGTGTAAAATTACAGGATGGACGGTGATAAACAGACTTCACTGCTCACATTGTTTTTTCTAAATAAAAGTACAAGTCATTAAGGACATGAAGTAAATCATATACTAAATTAGGGCTTAAAAACAGCAATTCCAGAAAAGCAAGTGTTTACTTTTCTCCTATTAGAGAACCAGCTTTCCATCTGCCTGTTCAGTTCTGATAAACTTGAGCTGTAAAACAAGAGAAAGTCTCCATCACAATTTCAATTAGTTTTGTTCATTGTTATGGGCAGTATAGCTTCCGTTTTTTTTTTTTTTTTTTATCAAGACAGATATAATGGAAACATTTAATTGAGTGTTAGCTAATTAAACAGCTACAAAACTAAAGTTCAAATACTAAATGTTACCTGTCAAAAATCTGACTTGCAATTCAGGTTTTCCCACAGATGGTTTTTGCTCTTGCAATTTTGTTCTGTTGAATTACGTAATAATAATGTATTTGTTGATAAAACAACAACTCAGATTAAACAATAGCGGCACAGAAGACATTAACGCAAATCCAAAATTTTGAAAAAGGTGTCATCCTATGTAGGGTTCTCCACGTTGACGGATGTGACAGTGGCCATGAAACAGCGCTGGAAAAGGCGGTCGGGGTCTGGCTGCTGGTTGTCACAGTCTAGCTTGCCTCTTACAAAGTGTTTCCTGAGGCCTTGTGGGCCAGCAGGGGTGCTGCTGTGGCTGGCTCCGGCTCCTTGTTGACTGATGATGGCGTCTGAAAAAATTAAAAAAAGAAAACTTGAGCCTGGATTCAGCATGAAAGACATATTTCTGCTTCTCCAACAGATTTATCAAAGCAACTTAACCCATTTAAGCTTAAATAACCTACTGTGAGGAACATGTGCCAACACACGATTCATAATGAGGAAGAGATAGGCTAGTCCATGACACAAGGGCTCAAAGCCAGTAGTCTTGGTGTGATACTGAAAAAGTGGGACCCATAAAAGTTCAAGCTGTGTTTCACAAAATAAAATAATTTTCTTAAAACCCAACTGAGACCGAGATAACATTTTGGAGGCAGCAATAAAGGTTAAACATTTTTTATCAAGAATGTTTTAAAGTTTTTTTTTGCTATTGGATGCTCAGATTACTTGGTCTCTTCAGACATACCTGACATGTTTCCATGGTATGCTCCTTAGTATGAAAAACCAGGAAAAAGAAAACTTGAAGAGATGTCACAGATGTTTCCAGAGGCAGAATCAACCTGTCACTATGACGACAAACCAGCACTGCCTACTGCTGCTGGCTTTTTGCTTGACAATGTTATTCCATGCGACAGACTGGCGACCCGTCCAGGGTGAACGTTAGTTGGAGATAGACACCAGCAACCCTCCTGACCCCTCTAGGGACAAGGGTGTACAGAAAATGGATGGAGGGACGGACGGACGGACGACATTCCAGGTGTAGGAAGGCCAGAAGGTCTCTCATCCTGGTCCGTGGCTGTGTGGGTTTGCTTCCTAACCTCCACCGCCTCCATGATCCAGTGGAGGACCATGGAAGCGGTGGAGCCCAACATGGGGACAAGATCATCTAAAGGGAAAAGTCTGTTCTTTTCCCTTTAGATGATCTTGGCCCTTTCACAATCCATGATGTCATTTTCCCGTTTAAAGTGGTCCGCTGCACCTGATTTCAAGTTTTCTTGCAATGCCTGTTTTTTTTCAGCTTGTTGCTAGGCTTAGGAACTATAGCTGCCACACCTCTGATGAAGACAGAAGCATACAGTCGAAATATCAGGTAATTTGAGTGTCTAATGACAAAATCAACTTTAAGGTTTTATTGCATTTAGGCACAAGTAGTTTTATTGAAATGACAATAAAAGGTGAAAACAGGAACAGAACGGACGACTTTCAGGTCAGACTCTGTAAAAGAGACAGGATGGTGACTGACTGGTAACACAACCAGGACTGAATGCTAAAACAGGAAGTTATGTTTTATCCAGCAGGTGGTTTCCCAGGTTTTCCTCTTCAGAGACAGTTGATATAAATACATGTTAACTAAATGTGCGCGCTAACAAATAAAACAAATATATCCAAATCAACTAATAAATGTTTTTATTGAAACTAAAGCCTTGTTGTGTTTGTATGAAAAAATTAATTGTGCATAAAAAGAGTTACCAACACAGGAATGTGGCCATGGAGTTGGCCATCACAAATACACAAAAAGTACCATCCATTTTATGCATTTTGGGGGATTTTTGTTGCAAAATGAATCGGAAAATCAACCGGAGAAAAGAGATCTTTCATCCAGCGATAACAAGAGTCTACCATGGCAGACAATGTATTGCTCTTTTAACTTCATAAGATAGAAATAGTTTAAGTATTTCAGTTCTCATTAATTAAAAAAATTGTTGCAGTGACTTCGGAAGACAAAAAGCTGGTGAAGTCCGACACACTGGTTGAAAAAGAGTCAGTTGTGTGTCTGAAATTTAACTTAACAAAAAATGACCATAGCAATGAATGGAGAAAAATTCATGATAAAGTTACAGTGCTTCCTTTTCAGGAGCCATAAACATCAAACGGTCATCCATGTAAAAAGAAACACATTTCCCACTGTTTCTTTACTCAACTCATTCATTCATCTTTTGCACATTTCCTCAGAGCAAATCCAGCCCAACATGGGGACAATGTTGGGCTAATTGCAATACTAATAGCCATTGTTTTTACCAGGCACATGGAAAAAACAATGCTTTTATATTTTACAGCACAATCAAGTAACTATGTTAACTTCAGTTGTTAAAAAAATGCTACTTATATCAAAGAAATTTGTCTTCGTAATTTAATGCTTTGAAATTGGGCCCCTGTCTCTTTAAGAAATCCTGCTCGTTATAAAACTCTGCCTTCAGGAAGTCATCACAACATGGCTCCTCTATCAACCCTTTAACAACGTCTTTACCTGCGTTTCACTGAGAGCTAGTCTGAAGGAGCTGGGTAGGGCAGACCCGGCTGAGGGCTGCTCTATGTAATAGAAGCTCAGAAGCTTGGAAACTGTAACTTCAAGGAGGAGCTGAGTCTTGAAGGTGGAGCTAGGTCCACCTAGTTCTTTTGCACAGTTGAATGGTCGCCATGGAGATTAAAGGATTTCTCAAACATGCATGAAAGAATCAAGCCAACACTCCAGGAATGTTTTTGATGAGGGAATAACATAACATGACGTAAAGCTTAAAAAAAAATGATTTTACATAATACTGCCCCTTTAAGCCGCTTGACACAGACGTGTTGTTTTCTACAATCTTTGTGTCCATATCCATAAACTCAGAGCTGTCTTTCTTTTCCTCTGGATGAAACAGTAGCACAGTTGGGTTTTGAGAACCAGGCTTTTCAATGGCAATTCATTTTCTTCAATCATCACTGATGTATCCAGTACAAAAACAGCCAAACAGACGCCATTCTCCTTCAAGAAGCCAATCTTCTCTCAGTGAACCTTTTGTTCCAACTGTGCACACTTCGACTCCTCCACAACAAAGACACTTTGTGCTGTCAGAATTGCCTCTTTCACTTTCACGTTTTGTTCTTTCTATTCCAATAAAGTGACATCTGCAGCACCTGCAGTTCCCTTTAACCAAAATGAGGCTGTGATCTCTGCTCCCTCACACATTTATTTATGTTTGACAAGGGAGCATTGTTGGAGTTTCCAAATAAAGGGAAAGTTAGGATCATTTTTCTCTCAATAAAGAGAGAATAAAGTTGGCTTTTAAATTTCTCCTGCAGTTTGTAGAGCACCTTTTTGGTGACTGCTGTACTCTATCTGTGATGTCCAACTCATCCAGGTAATGAACTCCTTCCATTCCACTGAGGAGTCCTCTAAGGAAACGGCTGTGATCCTGAAGCACTTCTGCATCATCCCTTTTTATTGGAGGTTGTGAGAAAACTCGTTCCATGGAAGCATGAGCAATTTTCAGCTGAATAATGTTTTTGCGGGGCTGCACAGTGGTAGCACTGTTGCTTTGCAACAAAAAGGTCCTGGGTTCGATTCCTCTCTCTATTATTATATCGAGACAGCGGAGGACGTTTATTAGATACAGACACAATGTATAGCTAACGTAACTACCTCTGAATGAAGAGTCCAATAACCGCTTCCTTTGATGCTCTAGTAATTCATCTTGTTTTTTTCTTAACTGATACTGCAGCGACTTCAAAAAGGGAACAAAATGCTGCTGGGTTACAAAAGAGACGCTGAGATTAAAACATGCCTTTCATTACTTTACTACATAAAAACATACAACTTAGAAAAATGATGTGCAAGACACAATTAAACCAAAATGATTGCAATACGTGAAGCGGCCACACTCTCTTCCCTGCTACTCAAGCAGGTGTGTGAATAGCCCCTAATTACAAGTTTAGTTGAATTACATATTAATAAGCAAATAAGAAAACTATAACATTTGAAACCTGTATGAATGAACATCCGACAAATTACTTTGACGGCTCCTACAGAAACGGACGCAAACAGATGTGAGCCTTCATGATTCAAGCTGGTGCTGCAGAACCCTGATTAAGCCTGGAGTGGAACTCAACAGGACTCATACAGAACATTTCATGTAAAATTAGTGCCAGGAATCTTCTGTTCATTATGTGTACATATCAAACAATATACATAGTAAGACACAGCTTGACGGCGGCGATGGCAGTAGGAGTTTGAGCTGCACTCAGTGGCATGCTGGTTCGGTCTCTAGGCACCTTGCCTGCCCAGGGCAACTGTGGCTACAATCCAGTAGCTTGTCATCATCAGTGTGAATGTGCCCTTTAAGATTTTGAATAAAGGGAATTATAATTAAAATTGTTTATTTTTATATGAATAAGCTCACTCATGTGATAAGTCATTAAAATCATGGCAGAGACGGATGTAAATAGTGACATGGGTTTTATTAGTAATTCATTTATGGCGCTAGTGATTCCGTCTATCGGTCGGTCAGAGGAGACTTCAGCATCTAATCCAGGTGTTGGAGCAATAAGCTCCGGCTACCTGGGAGCGGCTGTGTTCTGGGGATGTCGCAGTTGGCTGTTTTACAGAGGAGATGCAGATTCAACACATCCGAATGACATGCAACGTTTTATGAACTGTGTGATGCTGTGAGAGCTTTGGTACAACTCCAGCTGTTCATTGTCTGAAAAAACAACTACAAAAAAAAAAAAAAACATCATCCTGCTTCCACTTCTTGTTGTCTTCTTTGTCGTTTTCGCCAGTAGTAACTTCCAATTGTCAATCACGTGACTCATGAGATGCAAAAAAAGTGTTTCCTTTGCAACCTCTCTGAAATATGATACAGCTGGAAAACCAACTCATCCTAGCGCAAAAACTTTTTATTGAAGAACTTGAGTTCTTTCAAAAGTAGCGTGCCTCCACTGAGCAAATTTATTGTCATAGTTTAAATTTGCACTATTCTATAGATAATGGAAATGCATCTAATGTCTTTTTAAGGTCTCTTAAAACCATGGGTCATCCCTGGTCAAATGTACAAAAGTGTATCTTTGGCCAGCTGGTTACACAGCCAGATACATCAATCCCTCAAGCTGCCAAATCAGCTAATCCAAACATTTTCAGAGTCTGAAAACTCTAAAAATGGGCAACAACCAGTTAAGGTACATCAGCCTTTTAATTTTTATATAAAGCTGGTTGACAACATTCATACTCAAGAATTCTTAGTTTGATTGATTTATGTAAATCTGCACCCAGCAGCCAGTCATTTACTTCCTGTTTCTGCTTCATTCTTTCCAGGGTCAAAGAGGTTACAAAGCTAATGCTAAAACCATGATATATTGTCAATCGTGAACACCGTCACACAGCAACCACTAAACTTGTCATGCATGTGAGTTTGGAAAAGAAGGAGCCCAGAGAAAAGGCACAGGGAGATCCTGCAGTCTGATGCACTAATGCCTCAGGTGAGACTCAAACTTGGAATATTTCTCCTACTTGGTTGATGCTGCCTGGATTTTATTTGACCTTGTCACAATGGGCTTATTGTTAGAATTTCAATCACTCTCCACTCACCAATTCTAAACTGAAAAGATGTTTAAAGCATTTCACTTCTGGAACTTAGGTAAATTTAGTTTGAAAAATTTCCACGAGTAAGACGCCTGTCACACAGAGATGATCCTCTACAGCCCTATAAGCTCCACTGAATTCTTCCCAAGGTTATCCGAACCCCAGCGGGATGAACGCTGTGGGGTAACACTTAATGTCAAGTGTGTGAAGACAAACCAGCTAAAACTATTGACATTATTCTGCATGCTAAGTTTAAGACCTTGGAAATACATTTACCGCCCAGTCCATCTTTTTTTCGACCTCAACACTATTGTCAGTGCACAACTGAATAATTTAAAGCATATCAATGTTTTAGAAGACTGGGCCCTGCACAGATCCTGCATGTGGAGACAGTACCTGGTGCTCGAAGGGGCAGTCCGCTGTCCAGACCTCTGGGTTTGGTGGTGACAAACAGGTAGCAGAGGACGCACAGAGTGATGACGAAAGCAAGCAGGACCACAGCTGCAACGGAGAGACCCACAAGGGCTCCGAGGCTGCAGGGCACAGCAGAAGGAAGCTTAGAGCAGAGAACAACAGAGCGGGACTAGAAGGTTTCTTTATCTCCGCTCGCAGCTGCAGCATTTCGGCTTCCTGCAGGAAAGATAGTTTTGCACTTCTTTTCCAATTTTGCAAAATAAAAGCTGCAGGTGTGTTGAGTAATTAAAGCCGACAACTTTTTTGTCTGCGTAGCAGTGATAAGACAGAATCTGTTCTATGACGAGAAAAATAAATCCTGCTTATCTTTTATTAGATCATTTCATGTGATTACCTTTATGTTCTGCAAATATAAGAAAAAAAAATTAAGTCAAGAAAATCAGCCAACCTGGAAACAGTTTCCACGCAGAGACTCAGAGCTGGATGTCAGATTCTGATTAGTGTGTCCATTAAAAACATGCTGAATAATTTGGATCAAATGTGCTGGTTCTGTTGGTTTCACAGTCCAGACACACACACACACACACACACACACACCTACCGGCTGAGAGCAACAGACATTCAGCAAAAACTGAGCTGAATTATTGGCGCTCATACGAACATATTGAGAATCTGGTGTGCTTCCCAGGATATACATTATGCAGCATTAGAGTCTACAGCGCAGCCACGAGCTCATTACACATCATGCCACATAACGATGCATAGTGGTCAGCATACACAGACCAGAGCCAGTAATTCTCCTGGACCTCAGAGCTGTTGCACAGTCAGGCTAGGACTAAAACAACATATTCATTTCATAAACATATAAAAGCAAGTGTACTCAGTGACTGCTCAGCTCGTATACCATTTTCAGCAAATATGTTTTAGCTACAGAGAGACACGCAGCTCGGCCCCACGTCCGTCAGAGCGGAGGCAGACACCTGGATTGATTCTGTCTGCGTGGGCTGCAGGTGTGGAATGAAATAGCAACATGAATTACTTCTTAAATAAGTAATTAAGTCTTAAATAAATAACACGTCTTTAGGAATGTTTTCACAATCTGGCAATAATCATGACATTTCATGGAGTCCGTCTGGCAGCAGAGGTCTGACCTTCAAGGACTTATTCTAACTACAACCGTGACTTTAACGTGTTGATTTTGAAGAATTACGTGGATCTTACGGCAGAGAAAACTTTAATGCGATTAATCCACTTTTTTTTTTCTAACATACAAAGTTTCCGGCCCGAACCGTTGTATTCATGCATTTCTGGTACATCCATAAATCTGATGCAGAACCGACATCCACAGTGAACAGCAGTGGTGGACGACAAAGTCACTTCTGGCTTGAGGATTCGACTCTGAAACGTTTTAAGAGTTATAAAAAAAAAAAGACCACTAGAAAGACTCTGCAGCTTCATTACGGGATCAGTGTACTCCTCTTGTTTTTCTGGTTTATGAAAAGAAATTAGATTTGCAACAACTATTAAAAGTTTAAGAGTTGATTTAATACATGTAGCGTGTGAGAGGTGCACTGATCTCATAAAACCACTTCTGGTTTTGACGTGATGGTGGTGGTCAGAGGGCCCGGTGGGGCCAGAGCCTGGCAGCCTCTCCTCTGTCAGACTGCCTCAGGGCAGCTGCGGCTGCTATCAGGTAGCTCGCCACCATCAGTGTGTGAATGGATGAATGTGGTGTGAAGCTCTTTAGGTTCCTGTGGAGTTGATAAAACTCTATAGGCATTTACTTCTCTTGGTCCATTGGGCGTCAACATCTGCTTCAAAAACCATCTGCTGGAAAAGACTATTGTTGTGTTAAAGTTGTGCTGTAAGTGAAGCTATTCAAGCCTAAAATAGCATCTCAGTGCTAAACATGTAGCAGCAGCACAGAGTCTCTAACATTAATGACATTTCTGAGGAAGTTCATGAATGATCAGGAGTTCCTGAAACTCTGGACAGATGAAGGGATAGAACAGAAGATTGATCCAATCTGACTGTTGGTATAACAGGCTAAAACAAAACACATCTCTGTTGTTCAACTCTATTTGCTATTTATTCAAAAATTTAGCAGCAAACAAGGCTTTTAAATTGAGCGTTTGTGCACTAACACTGGCCTTTTTCCTAAAAAAAGCATTGTAGCTTTTTTTATTTATTTATTAGCGCCTGAATAGCTATTAATTGCAATTTATTAATTACAGACGCTGCAATTAACTATAATTAAACATTTTAATGGAGTCTCACCACTAAATCAAACTCCAGTGGTTTGTCAGCTCTGGGGACACACACTGAGATATCTCAGCACATTTAAAGACTTGTTGAATAGCTGCTCTTTGTTCAGTTAATTTTTACCGCTTTCATAAACTCATCAGCTCCTGCTGACATCAAGCAGCGCCTCGTTTATTTTGCGCTTCGCTGTTTGGACGTTTTTAATCAACCCAGAAGCAGTTCCGCTATGATCTGACATAAAGCAACAAAACACGCAAATTCCTCACTGCGCGTAAACTTTGCCGGCTCAGTGTCAGCAGCAGCTTCCTGAGCGAACCAGAGGTTTGTCCAGTTCAGCCAGGTCAGAGACCAGTCTGCTCCTGAAACATGTGGGCTGCTGCTGAACTGAGCAGCAGGCAGTTTGATCAGCTCCTCGACCCAAACTGAGCTCCACCTGCACACAGTCACAGTGATCCCTCACCTCAGCCACCACATGTATCCATACTCGTAGGGGAAGAAGCTGTTAGGGTCATCACAGCAGTACTTCAAGTCACTGAAGCCGCAGCAGAACACCGCCGTGGACTCGCCTCCCGCCTTCGGACAGGTGAAGCTGTCCACCAACACCTTTTCCCTGGAGTGGTAACTGTCGCACACCGCGCTCATGTCAGGCGCACAGGACGCGCAGCCGGCCAGCGGGAACAGACTGCTCTCATTCCGCCCTGATCCAGCTGCTGCGGCTGGGAGAGAGAGAGAGAGAGAGAGAGAGAGAGAGAGAGAGAGAGAGAGAGAGAGAGAGAGAGGCGCGCCGGCGCTGCCCACACACCCGCGCCCCTCCGCGTCTCCTCTC
>CAEGAE010081489.1:0-97644 GCA_903067095.1 Girardinus metallicus | reverse complement strand
TCACCCGCCCGCACCCAGGGAGGAGGCGGTCAGAAGCGGGGAAACAGTAAAAGCGGTCCGTTTCGGGGAAGCGAAACAACGCAAAAAAAAAAAAAAAATATATATATATATATATATATATAACAATTTTCGTGAAAGCGCACGCCCGACCGCGCACAGGGTAAAATAATAATAATAATAATAATAATAATAATAAAAAAGGTTCCGTTGATCGGTTTGGATAAGACAGATCCAACTGACCGATGAACTAGCGCAGATTTCTCTGCAGATGCGGATCAGGAGGAATTTGTGAGGCACTGTGCGCTCAGACCCCAACGGGTGAAGTGCTGGTAATTTAAGTGGATTCGTTTAATTCAATTTATTATAAGTTATCGGGGCCACAGTCAGTGGTTTTTGTCACTACAGAGAAAAAGATAGGAGCTTCATCTGTGATGGGATCTGGATTCATGGTTCAACTAGGTGAATATTAACTAAACCGCATAAAAATGCGGCTAAATAGGCTATGTCAATGTGATTATAATTTGACGGGTAAAAATAGTACATGACCGATTTTCTTTAATGCTGTCGGTCAAAATGACGGAGAACAAAAAAGTCTAGCCTGACCTCTGGTTCTAACAGATAATTATTATGTCATATTATCATGACAGAACTTGAACTAAAACACCAAAAGCTTTATCTTTTATTCTTTAGAAACCCTCAGACTTGCCACAGCACCTCCCTGAACATCCTCAGTCTCATGCATCTCTGACCCACCTATATTTTTCTTCTACATTGTCTGTGTATGAGTAAGTGCTCGGATACGATAAGACCTGTCCATATAGGCTTATGGAACGTCTTGTGTACGTGGGTCTCATCCGCAACATTGTCTCAGGGTTTTTGTTCAGGCTTCCTGCAGGCGGCCGACCGATTATCTCAGCGCCACAATCACTATGTGGAGAGTTATTTCTGGATGCCTTTGCTGCCATGTTTTCTTCTCGAGCAGCTAAAAATACAACCCTACCTCTCTACTCTGTGCACTTCACATACAATCAGTATTGTTTTTGATTAGGGTGTCTAAGTGATGCCGGTGTTTTAATTCTTTTCCCCATGGCTGCTGCTTGGTGGAGTGACAGTTTTATTGGCACTGGGAGGCACCAACAAACAGCTGCAGGGACGGCCAGGGAAACCGGTGTCAGCGCTGATTTGTGCAAATGCGATGCAGGTATGCGTCTCTGCATGCTATGTGTGCTTTGGGAGCAGGGTCACCTCTGTCGCAGCTGTCCTGCGCGAGCGGGCCTGGCATTCCTCTCAGACTCATGAGCACCCTCTCTGCTTTGCTCGAAACAATGCCGTGGTTTCTCCACAACACACATACACACCGAAGCACCCGGGCCGACACACGACAAACCTCATGCAGACCAACTGCGCCCTCAATCAAATGTTTCAGCACATTAGATACCAGTTAGGAGAAGGTGAATGGCATCTTGCTGCTAATATTATTTTAATATTATTCAAAATTAAAATGAAAAGGTCATTTAAATGTTGCTAAATAATCTGTGACAGCACTTTTGCTGTCACAGATTATTTAAACCTTTTTTCTTTCTGTGATGACTGGAATTTAGGTTCTTCAGATTGAGGCCTTTGACAGCTATGACTGGCACAATATCACTATATCATTAAAACATTCCTGAGAAGAGTGATGCGATATGTAGTGTGTAACGGGAGCAGCTCTGACAGTTGGCTTGGCGTGGCTGCAGCAGTTGCAGGCGTGTGCAACACACACACACACACACACCCCCACACACTGAGAGAACAAAGCTTGGGTCAATGGTACCTCCCCCCCCCAGAGGACCAGCACCAGCCATCTGCCGTTGGCCGCAGCACCACTTCAGCCCCGTATACACTCTTACATGTGCACATGCTAATCACACTGAGCTCACTTTTCCCAAAGTCTGCACCCCACACCCTGACCTCTGTGCACACATGCTCCCCTCAACCACACTTGGTTCAGCAACCTCCCTCTGCCACTTTCTGCCTCTCTGAGCGCATTAGACTTCAGATACCATAAGTCGTCTCCACGTGGACCTAAGAAGTCTCACTGCTCCTGGGGCACATTAAAGCTGGAGAGGAGGCCGATAATCACTGCTGTAGTATCGGATGTTTAGACGTCCTGATTCAAGGACGTCTGGAAATAATTTCTTTCACACAGGGTGCCGTTGTGCTTCGCCGTGAACAAGATGATCTAGAGGAGTGGCTCCCGCCTGTAACTTTTTAAGAAGGCTGATAAAACCCACCTTATTTTTTATTTTTTATTTTTTTTCATGGATTAGTAGCTGATTATAACGAAACAGAGGATGTACTGGGAATTGTGGCTGAGCCAGGTCACGGCCACTGCAGCGATGCAGTGTATGCTTCTTCAGAACAAAGGTGGGCAAATCCTGTGTAGATGTGGTGACACCGATGGGACATTGACAAGAAGAAACTTAATTTAATATATGTTGATCTGCCAAAGCAGGGAGATGATGTTGGCTTTATGGTACAGGGCTTGGTCAGTATGACATCCTCACTCTAAGAGAACATGTAGCAGGCAGCCTTTCAGCCAGCTGAGTAACAGGGAGCAGCAACAGGTAGGGGAGGAGCAACGCTATGGTAAAACTTTGTCACTTTCTGTAGGATCTCTTTTAAAATGACTAAACCATAAGGATGTTATATTTGTTGTACTAGACACGTTGGCAAAATTACACAAAAAAATCATAATATGTTGAAATGTGTTGCTTAGCCTAAACCATGTCTGTCTCCAGCTCCAGAGTTCAATGTGGCTCTTAAAACCCAACACTGTGGTTTTCAGTCATTCTGTCCAAAAACAATATGGAAATGAGCCGTCATTCATCAGTAGTTTTAAATATGAAGGTATTAGAAAAGGAAAGTTTTAGCGGTTTTTATAGAGTAGATCACAACTTTGAAAATGTTGACATGAGAAAAAGTTGTGGAAAAGGGAAACTTAAAAAAAAAAAGATTTTTTTAAATAAAATTTACTATATTTACAGAATTTGTTTTGTTCACTGTATTAACTTCTCATCTGTTTATCTATGGTGCTTTTTTAAGCACCATTTATAAACATGTGACATGTGTTAGTGCTGAACATGTCAACAAAAGAAAATATGCAGTTATTGTATTTTAAAAATGGCAAAGCACTGATCACAATTTTGTGACAGCCTGTTTTGGATGATAATATATGGATATATAAGATCAATATCCCAAGAACTTATTAGGAACCGAGATGACCACTATACCATGTACCAGGAGTAGCACACGGTTATTAGAAAGAGATAAAATTATTTGAAATTCACATTTTAAAATGCTTTTAAAATTTTACATTAGCAATTTCATCCCTGTTCTTTCTATGACTTAATTTCAACACATCACTGATGCTGAAAATGACCAACTTTAAGTCTTCACTCACTTCCTGTTGTTACATCAGCCTAGCAGAGCTTCGATTTGTTTGGGGGGAAAATATGTTTCTGTTTCCCACTGGTTGGGGAATATTAAGATTCTTATTTCTTATTGAGCTTTTGCTGTACTCTGTTTATCTGCCTGTTTCAAAATAAACTTGGTTTTGTGAGACATAAAGGCAGATCAGCTGATCAGTGTTGATCAGCTTGAAAACAAATAGTAGCAAGATAATCAGGTTTGAAGATTACAGAATAGAGTTTGACTAATCATCCAGCAGGAATCTGTAATGGAACAGCTGGTTTCAGGGTTGAACCTTGTTCTGTTATTGGTATAATTGTTATTGGGCTGGGACTTTGAAAGTCAATAAAACTTGTTCAGCAAGGTTGTGATAGTTTCTACGGTATTCTATATATATTTTAGTTATTTGGTAAAAAAAAAAAGAAAATAACTCATTTTGACAGTTGAGGTCGTGTTCTGTTGAAGGAGTGGATCTGTTTGAGACATCTATTTTTGAGAAAATTAAACCAGTATTTCTATATACACCACTATTTCTTTTGCCTCAAGTCATTTGCTCTTTTAGTGATTGTTCACTTTCCTCAAATGCAGTCCTCTTCTAGTCATTGAGCAGCTGTTCTGACACGCAGGAACTCCAGCAGCTGCTGTACCAGCTAATCATCGGGTGTGTGTGTCGAGGTGGGTGTGTGCGCTTTGGCACCCATTTAGCGTTGTCGCTCCTCCCTTTTCTTTCTTCCTCTCTTAAATACACACAGATGGAAAACAGTCCTACCTCAGATCTTACCTGGCTCAGGCCAGACGCAGCAGTCTTTTTGTGTGTAGTCAGTGATAACAGAGCTCTTTGTAGAGCACATTGGGTAAAAGGATGCTTTTGAGGTGCCTTCAGGCAAACAGCAGCTTTGAAGATGAATGGGCAGCTCTGAGCGGCCTGCAGCTTCGCACAGGGTTCAGTCAGTGGACTGATGCCGGACAGAAAGGTAGACAATCAGAAGGAGAGTGTTTTCATTTCTAAGGTCATCAGACTTAATACCACAGCTCTGGATGAGAGAAACTTACTGCGTTAAGTTTATCAGACTTTTTTTCTACATTTTCAGCACCAGATGCTTATTTTTTTTTAATTTTGTGAGCCATTCATTTGTGCCACTTGCTAACCCTTAATTTCTCCTTTCTCCCAGAAGTTCTGACCGAGGCAGTGCGATGGAGCTCTAAGGAAAACCTGCTGGGGGCCACTGAGAGCGACCCCAACCTCTTCGTTGCACTTTATGACTTTGTTGCAAGTGGGGACAACACACTCAGCATCACCAAAGGTAAGAATAATTTGGAACGTACACTGATATATATATATATATATATATATATATATTTTTTTTTTTTGGCTAAAATGTTGCTAAATATAGCAAGAAGTCACGTGGGGTGGCTGTTAACTGCAGACATGACCTGGTGAGTGGATCTGTCAGTCAAATCTTCCTTAGGCAGAGCAGAAGAGGACAGTGGCTGATTTTTAGACTTTTGCAGAGGTAGATAAGGTTGTTGAATATGATCGGTTTCATATGCAAGTATTTGCCAATTCCCCAAAATTAAGGAAATCGTAGCCTATTTATCAGTGCATCCAGAATAGTTGTATTAAATTGCATCTAAATTTACAAACTGAATTTAATGTAATGGATGGAAAGTCAATTCTCTCACTCTTTGATTCCGTCATCCCATAGGTTTGGTACTTAGCAACATCATTGACATGTATTTCAGGTATTTGTTTTCCATGACTTCTTTTGTCCAGCACCCCGCCCTTGTAAGAAACACATACGTATTAATGTTGCTGCAACAGATCAGAGTGAAGCGTCATCACTGTAATCATTCAGGTGGATCCACTGTTTGCCATTTAGACATAATTATGTCAGATCAAGCTTAACTTAATCCAGGGGAATGTTCTGTATCAGTCACACCTACACCTCATTATATAAGCAGATAAGAAAACCTAATGTAAAGTTCAATTTATTTACTCCTCCATTGAGCTTTTCTTTGTTTTATCATTTGATAAAGGTGAAAAAAACTTCTTTTTTTTTGAAGAGGTAATCATATATTCTCTATTATACATTCTTAAGGGTTTGCACAGCAGGGGTTCATTTGTCGATCATATCATCGAAGACCTTTACAGTCTTTTATGTGTCTATGTATATATACTGTACGGTTAGGTTTACAGTAATTTTCTTCCCCTTTTTGTTAATTTTAAACCAATAAAGGGTTGAAAATCCATTGAGATTAAAAACCTTTTTGAAAGAAGCCCTGGCCAAGAAGCAGCAACAAATACAACACAAAAAGTTACACAGTTAAAAGAAAATGACAAACTATGAAAATCAGGTCATTGAATCGGCCTCAAGAACCTTTAGCAGTAAATGAAATAAATTCAGTAAGACTTAACAGGTCATGTTTTACTACAGATTTAATGGCATAAATGTCAGTTTATTTCTCCCAATTTTCCTCTATTATGGTTGTTTTTGTGTATTTTCCTTAAATAAATATACATGAAAATATTCTCCCAACATCTGAGATGTATGAAGTGATTAACTAGAAATCAGAATTTGACATTTTTTCCTCGTCAGCTCTGATTAATTATTTGTGAAAAAGTAAAAAAAAAAAATGTCCTTAGAAATTCTTATCCATTAATTGGACCAAATGCATAAATGTCTACTACATTTTTATTCAGTTGAACACCTTAACCCACTGCATTTACTTTAAAGCATTTTTTTAGTTAAGTGAAGATGTAATACTAATTAATTACATATGTAGGCCTGTTACAAAATTGTCCCAGTAGTTATTACAATACTGCGACAGACTGGTGACCTGTCCAGGGTGTACCCCGCCTCTCACCCGGAACGTGGCTGGAGATGGGCACCAGCAGCCCCCCCGGCCCCACTAAGGGACAAGGGTGTAATGAAAATGGATGGATGGATAGTTATTACAATAAACATTGTTGTTTTGAGACCATTTTCAAGTAATATTAATAATGGCATAGTAATGCTAGTTCTCGCTTTCTCAAAGACCAATGAAATTTTGTAAAAAGCGCTCAACACTGGAACTGGAAGATTTCTTAAATATCCAAAATTAAACATAAAAACAATAATTAAAATGAAAATAAAAAAAAACACGACTGAACCCATAAATAAAATGGATTATGAAGTCTCTGTAAACAATATTGCTCTTCAAAAATATTAAATCATTAGAATGGAAATTGAGCTTGTTTTAATTTATAATACAAAAAATTGCTTATTGCAACAGGCTTAGATATGATTTCATGAAGAAAGAAGAACTTGCAGCACATTTTCTTTTTTATAGTATTTTCTTTAACTAATAAACAGAATAGGTTAATATTTGAATTGGCTGGTTTGACCTCATAGTAAAGATTTGCACACTCTACTCAGTTTTCTCTTGTCATTGAGCATCAGTAACAGAGATGCTCTGTTACTGATGCAGATTCAGTCAGATTCAAACTCAGGCAGGCTCATGATACTAACAGATCTAAAGCCGTAAACGTGGCAGTCTGTTAATTCATCATTTTTAGGACTTCTTGTGCCAGCTCCCCGGGATGGAAATGATGTTTAGACCCTGACTCATGGAGTGAATCTGAGATTTCTTCCCACATGCCAGCACATGTGTCCTCCCAGTCTTGGCTGCATGTGGATACTGGCTGGCTCTAATGGCTAGATTGACATTAAATCAGTTCAACTGTAATAATAACAGGTGAATGAGCAGTGGAGGAGGAGGAGGACAGAGCGAACACATGTCTTCTGCTTATGATTTGTCTCTTCTTCATGCCAGCTGGGGCAACTTTTCCTTCATGAACGCAGGAGTCAGTGTTTCCACTCCCACAATGTTAGCGCCACAGACAGGAGACCACTGGATGGGGATGATCAGTTGTTAATTGTAGTTTTCTGTAGTCCTACTACATGATCATGTGCCATCTTGGTGTCACTATGTGCACATTCCCTATACAATTGTGAAAAACATGCAATATGATTCGTTTTTCCAGGGCTGGATCAGTATGTTAAGAGAATAGAAATTTGATTTCCAGAATTTATTCCCTCTGCCGTCATCCACCTGAAACTGATCCATTCCTCCTCCTCTCAATCTGTCATTCATTCTTGTCTGTACCTCAATTCATACCTCTTCCAATCTTTCCTCTATCCATCTAGCATCCCTCCATTCTTTCATCTGTCCATCTATTCTCTCAGCCTTTCATGAATCCATCTATCTTCTGGTCCATGTATCCATCGTCAACATTTGCTTCTCAAAATTTGAGTATGGGGGGAAAAAAAAATAAATCTTAATAAGCAGCAGACACCATAGTGCTTTTTCACTCAGAAAATTTATTTGCTTTATTAGAATACGTTGCTCTTAAAGGGGACCTGTTATGCAAAATTTAATTTTGTTGTACAATTCCCATTTGGGTTTCTACTTCTTCTAAAAGCAACCTACTAAAAAAGCACTAAAAAATTTTTTTATGGCAATAAGTTAATATATTTTGGTGCTTGGAAAACAAGCAGTTTCAAAAATTGCTAAGTTACAATCAACGGGCACCACGTCGTTACCTAGCAACCCCAGTTGAGTTCCTACTGGTTTTAACACTGTGTGTGCTGTACAATAGCTGCTGGAAAAGACAAATATTGTGCTGTTGACTTACTATTCAGAAACCACTTGCTACATTATTGTTGGTTGTGCAGGAGGCTCTACTTTTGCTTTTCAAAAATGTACAGTTGTATAATTGCGAATCTGTTTGAGGCCATTTTCACATGCGAGTGTAAAGGTTGAGTTAAGAGGCGTGACCAACAGCGTCTTATTTACATTTAAAGTGACAGGAGCTCCAAATAGGCAGAACTGTTCACACTAAAATCAACTTATCCAAGGATGATTTTGCGCCAAAAATGTAATGAACATGGTTTGTATAGACCTACCCTAACCTGTTTAAGGAAACATAATACATCACCTTTAAATTTCTTAAATACTAGCAACAGCTGCTTTGTTTTTTTTTAAAGGAAATACTAAACTCATTACCACAGAACACTACTAAAAGTCCAATTAAGCAGAATGTGATAAATTACAGACCTCCTAATTGAATGAGGGCAGTGAGTCAGTGTAGCCAGAACAGTTTCTAATGTCTTTTGTGTTTTAATATGTATGATAGTCATTGTAGGTTTAATTGGATTTTAAAATGAATCAATTGATTTCTCCTATAGGATCCACTCAATCTGCGTTCATCTCGTCTCGATCTATCTCTTTTAATATGTTTTCATTTTAACCTGCATCCAGCAGGCATGTCCCAACCTCTGTTCCGTTCAGTGTTTTGGCTAAGCGATGCCTTCTTTCAGCACATTGGCGTCTCCACTCCCTCATGTGCCCTGCACTGACGTCAGACAAAGACAACAAACAAAGTCGCTACATGCCCTGGTTTGCCTAGCTCTGTATGACTGATGTTCTGTTCTGCCATCTCCATTGTTGCAGCAGTGTTTGATCTAGTTTTACAGGCAGGTGTGTCATCTCCATGACACCTTCTGTGTTAGACTGTTATTTAAAATGTTTTCGCAATCTGGACTGGAACTGCCTCCAAGAACCAAAAAATGGCAGAAATAATCGATGTCTAATGCTTCTGAGACTAATTCAAATCCTGACTTGTTCTCTGGTATTTTTAGAGGTTGTTCTTGTGATGCACACTGTAATCAAAGCTACTTTCGCTAATTTCAGCTCATTTGTTTTGCCTCCAGGTGAGAAGCTGCGTGTGCTGGGCTACAACCAGAACGGAGAGTGGAGTGAGGTGCGGTCGATAAACGGCCAGGGTTGGGTGCCCTCCAACTACATAACACCGGTCAACAGCCTGGAGAAGCACAGCTGGTACCATGGGCCAGTCTCCCGCAGCGCTGCAGAGTACCTGCTTTCCTCCCTCATCAACGGCAGTTTTCTGGTCCGGGAAAGTGAAAGCAGCCCCGGCCAACTGTCCATCTCTCTGCGATACGAGGGGAGAGTGTACCACTACCGGATCAACACAGCCACTGATGGAAAGGTAGAAGCATGACTGTTTTAATTGAATGTTCTTGTTTTTGCGTCTCCAGATGGTGTATATCTAAATTCTGACCTTCGCTGCTTCCCACCCTTTCCCTCAGGTGTACGTCACATCCGAGAGCCGTTTCACCACCTTGGCTGAGCTGGTCCACCACCATTCCACCGTACCTGACGGCCTGGTCACCACGCTGCACTACCCTGCACCCAAATGCAACAAGCCCACTGTGTACGGCGTTTCTCCCATTCACGATAAATGGGAGATGGAGCGCACAGACATCACCATGAAGCACAAGCTGGGAGGAGGCCAGTACGGGGAGGTTTATGTTGGAGTTTGGAAGAAGTACAACCTTACTGTGGCTGTCAAAACGCTCAAGGTTGGAACCGAGTATTCATTCATATGTGAAAACTATTTGCATTGACTGAAGTAGCAGAGATGGATGGAGCATCATAAGAATAGATATAGATCACCACCTGCAGGTGATTGTAGGTATTACACATTTCTTAATTTGTCCTTTTTCTTCATGTGCAGGAGGACACTATGGAAGTTGAGGAGTTTTTGAAAGAGGCAGCGGTCATGAAAGAAGTTAAACACCCAAACCTCGTTCAGCTACTTGGTAATTATTAAGCAGCTTGTTTGCTTCAATGTTTTTCATGCTGGCAGAAATGCCAAATTTTTTTTCAATGAAAGACTGTGATTCGCTCATTTTCCCCCCACAGGTGTGTGCACATTGGAGCCTCCTTTCTACATTGTGACAGAGTACATGCCTCATGGCAACCTCCTGGATTACTTGAGAGATTGTGAAAAGTCTGAGGTGAATGCAGTGGCGCTGCTCTACATGGCCACACAAATCTCCTCTGCTATGGAATATCTGGAGAAGAAGAATTTCATCCACAGGTATGCTTGTGGTTTGGGGCGTCTGCAGATATAGAGATGGATTGATGGTTTTCCTGGCATATCCTCAAATTCTACTCCTAAACTCTTTCCTCAGGGACCTGGCGGCAAGAAATTGCCTGGTGGGTGAAAATCACGTTGTTAAAGTTGCGGACTTTGGTCTGAGCCGCTTGATGACCGGCGACACTTACACTGCCCACGCCGGAGCCAAGTTCCCCATCAAATGGACGGCACCAGAGAGCCTTGCATACAATACCTTCTCCATCAAATCTGACGTTTGGGGTGAGCAAACCCCTGTGCATTTATCCATATTTAGAGGATTTTTAAAAAACAAATTCTCTTAGATTGTTTTATTTAGCTCTACAAATGCCAGGTCAAGTTTATTTCCAGTCATACAAATCCAGTTTAGTTTAAATCAGTCCAATTCAGTTTAATCAAAGACTCAGATCAAGTTGCATATTGTCCAACCCAGCCGTAATTATAATGCAGTACAATAAAGTTAAAAAATAATCAATCTAAAGATGTGCTGGATTATCACTGACCTGTCTCTCTCTACAGCATTTGGTGTGCTACTGTGGGAAATTGCCACCTACGGCATGTCTCCATACCCAGGCATAGACTTGTCTCAAGTGTACGATCTCCTGGAGAAAGGCTATCGCATGGAGCAACCAGAAGGATGTCCACCCAAAGTTTATGAACTAATGAGAGCATGTAAGTACTATCTGTCAACACATTTGTTGCACAACCATTTGTTGCTGTGAAAACGAAGCACAGTAATAACTGCATTAATTGATTTTGCTATTCAATGCAACATCTGCAAAGCTGAAACAATAACATAAAAACTTGCAAAAAAAAAAAAAACTTTCTGAACTCAAAACTGTGGGTATAAATGTGGATTTACAGAAAATACTGAGTTTAGCAAATACAATCGTTAGAGTGAAACAGTTTTTTTGACTACCATCTTTTCTGTATCTAATTTTCTTCTGCTTATACTGCAGATTTTTTTTTGTATTAAAACCATTTATTGTATCTTTTCTGACAGGCTGGCAGTGGAGTCCTTTAGATCGACCTTCATTTGCAGAGATACACCAGGCCTTTGAGACAATGTTCCATGACTCCAGCATTTCAGAAGGTAATAATCACTTTTCTCAGTTGCTAATCAATTCTTAAGCTTAAAGCTGGTTAGCTGAAGCCTTAAAATCATCATATTGATTTGTGTAGATATAAAAGTTTGATTCCATTAGCGCTTACAGACTACCGCTTTGAGAAATCTGCTGATTGGTCCATATTTTTTCCTGGAAAAAAATGTATCAGTAGCAAAAAATTGGCATAAATGTAATCTATTTTCTTTTTCCTCTGCAGAGGTTGCAGAAGAGTTGTGTAAGACGGCGCACTCTGTGAGTCACGACATGCCCCTGTTGCCTTCCAAATCCCGCACACTCCACAAGCACACGGAGAACAAGGAAAACATCGAGGGTGGACTGGACGGCCACTCTGACCACAGCACCCACAGCCACTCAGGTACAACCAGGCATGCCCATGCTCTCCCCACACCACATTACGGTTCTGCAGGTATGCCTGACAACGCTGCCGACAAGCAGAAGCAGCTGCAACGCCGCCAAGCACGCCGCCTCAAAAGACAGGCTATGATTTTTTTCACCAGCTCTTCGCTTCATCCAGAGTCTGTCAGAGCTTCAAAACGCCTTGATGACCAACACTTCCAGTGAAATAAAAAATGTTGTGTTCAGACACATTGTTTTATGGTATCCAAAATACAAAACTACAAATCACATCCTAACCTGTAAAAATGTAACATATTTGATAAAATTGGCAAAGATCAGCAATAAAAGAATTGGAAAAGTGCTGAATTGTGTTTAATCCTTGGGATAATGGAAAGGAAAATGCTTTATAGAAGCTTCTTGTTCTCATTACCCTTTTAGAGCATCTTAAATCAAAGCTCCCAATAAACCTGAGGCAGTTTCTGTCTTACCAGCCTCCTAAAGTTTTTGCTAACTTTACTTTTTCAGTCTGTTTGGCTGATATGTCTCTGCTGTACCTCAAATGACTCTCATCTAAATCCTTGTTTAACTAAATGTAAAAATGTAAAAATCTGCATGGCTTTTCTAAAGTCCTCTACAATCTTTTCTGTGTATATTAAGCAGTTGAACAGCTTTATTCTTAACAATGATTTGCACACATGTATATGTTCTGTTAATCTAACTTGATATTTATTTGTATTTGTTGCATTATTTTATTTCTGTTCCAAACCAATGCCTTGTGACTGTAACAAATGTGTTCCAGATAGCACATCTACTATTTAAAGTAGATAACTCTTTGCTTATTTATTGTATTTAAATAACATTTTGATGATATTTGCATGTTTTTTTTCTGTTGGCTCATTTATGTGTTAATACAGCTCTTTAACTTTCTTCCCTTTTATGCATTTGAGTTTGTTTTTATAAAATCAAGTCAAGCACAAAACATGGCAAAAACAAATGCCATGTTTACTCAACCCCAAAATTCTAACACCCATGAGTCAACCAAATAGCAAATGATGGGAGGAGGAGAATAAGCACAATAATAAGGATACATTTGCAAGATTTGGCCTTTGGTTTTATCTTTCAATAAATATCAAAAAGAGCTACAAAGTTGTACAGAATGTTGATGCAGAGCCTTGGAGAGAATCTGTCCACTTCCATTTGAAATCCTGCATGTCTTTGTGATCCACTTTAAAAGTCAGGGTTCTTCCCATTGAGACAGTCTTCTTGCTAGCAGGGTTGAAAAGGGACTGAGTTGGGTAGTGATAAAGTCACTCTATATATAAACACACTTGACCTAATATTTCATCTGTTGTGTAAACAGTTTGTCAGTCCTCTAGCACATATTGGCAAATATTTTTCTCATGCTTGTTGGGGAAGGTCAAAAAATAAAATGTACCCTGGTCCAAAGATAAACGAATCTGTATAAAAATGCAGTTGGATTTCATATTGTAAGACGTTTTTCAACACTTGAAATATAATTAAGAGTAATTTGACTGGTTTGAATTTAATATACAGTGTGCAATTTTTCATTAGAATATCATAAGAATACATAAATATAAATGATGTTTTTCATTTTGATTTATGTGCCAATATATTGTTTTTTTCTCATTTGATTTGCTTGCATAAAAACTATTAATGATATCAAAGATATCAAAACTACACAATGTTGCAAGCTCATATACTATAAATTTGACATATAAAAGTATTTGGAAGCAAAGCTTTTACTTTGTGTGATTTCAGCTGCTTCTCTGCTGAAATGTTTGGAAAGCCTCTTTAGAAATTGGGGGTTAATGGCTAGGATGAGGGGCAAGGAGTGAAATGGGACTGTTTTGTTTTTGACCAGCATAGTCAAGGTAGTGTTTTAAACTCACAGCTTGTATTTAGCTGAGAGTTTCCCATTAAATTTGAGATTTTTTTTTTTTTGTATATAAAGTCAAATACACTAATTGTCTTCAATGAGTTTGCGTTTATAAGTCACTAGACCTCATTAGATGTTCCCCGGTGTTCATAGTCTTTTAGCAGAAATATGCTGCAGCTCCCAGTTTGGGTAATAATGATTAACATTATAATCATTAATGGATCATGTCTGTAAATCCCCCCAAAATGTTTTGGATTATTATTTTTGCAGTTTGAATTACTTTTCCACTCTTGAATGAATGAAAAAAAAATAATTATCGCTCAGTTTATTTAAAAAAATATAATTGAATTCAATTATTTAGGGCTATTGTAGGGATGGGTCAGATTGAGGGGACGTTTTCAATCCCTTTTTGCAGTATTTGGCTACAGATCTATCACTGTTCAGTTAGACTTTCACAAAGACAAGTGCTTCTCTAAAAGGGTTACTTTACAACAATTGTTGCATTCTGTGAAGCATTACAACACAATACTTGCATTTATTCTTGTTTTGAAACAGATGCTGCATTTATTGATATCATGTAACCAAAAGTGGAAAATATGATCCAACCGCTGGAGTAAGAATCTCAGTTTATGGGGTTTGGAGCCATCGCTAATATCCGCTTTTTCGCCATTATTATGAAAACGTCTCTGATTACTACCCATCTCTGCTGATTTAGTAATACATTTGCATCACTTTATGCAGCAATTGTATGGAATGACCCAGAATTTTAGAGCACCATTTGTTGCTGCTGGGCTATAACTATCATTGTAAACCACTGATTATCTTACAAATGCTTTTGATTGTCACATTTAATCACTTGACATGAACCACAAACTATACTTAAAAATTTAGGTCAGTATTGCCCATCACTCATTAATGAGCACCACCGTTGTTTGTGACTGGTTCTCCAAAATAATGACTTATGTAATGTAGGATGATTCATAGTATTTGTATTAATGTAACATAATTATTTTGAATCTGCTTTAACCACATAGTTCACAATGTTTCTCTAAATATAACGGCCACATCTTGCAATTTCCTTTTACATTATCTCTGACTCATTTCCTGGCTAAGGCAATTGTTCACCACTCTGTGCTTGCATAAAGGTCAGCGAATACTGCTGACCTTTGGAAATGTTGGAACAGAATAACTCATCCACCTGATCTCAAAATTTTCAGGATTTAATTTGAGGATGTTTAATTTATTATGTGTTATGTGAACAACCTGTAAATCGTTAAATTGGTGTACATGTGAGCTGGCGTTGATTCATAATTTCCATCCACTCTTCTGCCATGCTTTTTATTTGCTCATGAGTCCCAGGGGAGGAAAGAAAAGCTTTTCTTTAAGCTAATATGAATGACATTAATGTGTAGACATCGACTAAAATAACTTCCCATCTCTTCCTTCTTTGATCGGACATGTATGACCTCCTGAGATCGTAATTTATTTGTTTTCCCTTCCTCCTCAGGTTGGACTTCTTTGTTCGGAGGGGACGGCCGATCAAGCAGCTCCCCAGCTCTCCCAAGAAAGCAGCAACCTCGAGATAAATCTCCCAGCAGTCTCTTGGAGGATGCGCAGGACATCGGCACATTCACACGAGACCGCAAAACTGGCTTCTTTAGCTCCTTCATTAAAAAGAAGTCTGCCTCCTCTTCCTCCTCATCCTCTTCGCCGTCTTCCCAGGTGCAACAGAACCTTCCCACGCCTCCCAAGAGGAGCAGTTCCTTCCGGGAGATGGAGACGCAGCCTCACAAGAAATATGAACCCACAGCCGACTTCAGCGCACCTCCACCCTTGCCCCAGTCGGACAGTTTAGGGGGCTTCTCTGCCTCTCCCTCTCACTCCCACGGGGAGGCCACCCAGTCCCAGTCTCGCTGCTGTGGGGCCGCTTTCGGACAGAAACCTTCCACCGGGGGCCTCGGTTCTCAGCTGACGAGCGGCAACAGCTGGAGTGGACTGGCTGGCTTCTTCACCCCCAGACTCATCAAAAAGACCCTGGGTCTTCGTACTGGAAAAACAGCCTCTTCAGATGAGAGTGGTATAATTGGAGGACCGAAACCTTTCCCTAGGTCGAATTCGACCTCCTCTATGTCATCTGGGCTGCCGGACCTGGAGCGCATGGCTCTGACTTTACCGAGGAACCGCAGCGCAAAGCCGCCTCTGGAGAGAACTGCCTCCACAACCTCTCAGCCGGAGAACGGGGCCGCTCGTCCCAACGAAAATTTGTTGAGGAGGATGGATGAGGGAACCGCGCAGATCAGGGATAGGCCAAAAGCCAAGCTACTACCCCGGGGTACTGCTGTAGGGGTGAGGGCGCCTGGGGTCGGGGGGGAGGTCGGGGAATCAGAAAGTCTGTCTCGGGTGAGAGACAACAGAGAGGAAGGTGGAGGGCTGGACAGGCAGCAGAGTTGGTCGTCTCCTTCCAAGAACTCCAGCTCAACTCATAACCACAAAGTCCCGGTCCTCATCTCCCCGACACTGAAGCACAGCCCAGCTGATGTGCACTTGGTCGGGCTGGACTCTCAGGGGAATCGCTTCAAGCTGCTGTTTGAGCACCAAGGCGAGAGGGACAGGCCACGACTGGTCAAACCCCGCTGTGCTCCTCCTCCTCCCCCGACTCTACGCGGTCTGCAGCAGTCCTACAGCTGTGACAGCGAGGACCAGGTTAGTGGAGCCCCTGTGGAAGTGAACGGAGACGCAGTAAAAGGTCAGAGGTCAGGGCGAATGTCAGGAGGAGCAACGACAGGTAGACCATCAGTGCCACCACCACAAGTGCCTCCTGCTTCTTCATCCTCCTCCTCCTGTCCTGCAAGCACCAACACGACTCCCACCAAAATGGCCAACGGAGCTGCTACCACCGCCTCCTCCTCCACTTCACAAACGGCACCATCTGCTGGCTCCAAAGTGGCACTGCGGCGGACCAGGCAGCAGGTGGAGAGGGTGCCCCTAGAGAGGGTTAGCCGCGAAGCCCTGCTGGAGTGCGCCGAGAGCCTCGGCAGCGTGCTCAGCGCCAGCTCTGACAGCCCCTCCAGCAGCCAGGTTCTGGACGCCGGCCACCAGCTGCTGGACTGCTGCTCAGGTTACGTGGACTGCATCCCTCAAATGAGGAACAAATTTGCTTTCCGAGAGGCAGTGGGCAAGCTGGAGCTGAGCCTGCAGGAACTGAGGGCCTCTTCTTCTGGAGGCGGGGGCCTGAGCAGTGTGGGGTCCAACACTGTGTTGGACAACCTGCACAACTGTATCAAAGAGATTAGCGATGTAGTACAGAGGTAGCCACTGTGATCACACAAACCACCACCTCTGCTACCAGGCAAATCACTTACAGTATATTCCGATTTTGTTTTTTATGTTTCTGGTTCAGCTATTTGGGGCACAGATTGAGATAAATCTTTACAGTATCTCACAAAATTCACTACAAAACATGTTTGTATTGTTTACAGAAACCTGTTTCCTAAAATGCCAATGTGGTCAATAAGTTGTTGCTCTTAGCTGTACATATTTTGAGAAATGTTTCACTAAACTAAATGTGGTTCAAGTCACACTTTGCAATGTTTTGCTACGAGTTTTTATTTGGCCACAGAAAGCCTCTTTGTTACCTGAGTGAGTGTATGAACTGTGTGTGTCATCAGCCAACCGGGTGGGTAAGAACTCACCCTGCTTATCTGTTGCATACTTAGAACAGACAAGGATGGTTGAGGGCAGTCTTAAACTCGTTGTTTCATAAGTATGTGGACCATCAGCTGGATATATTGTTTCACAGTAAGGAATTGTGTGGCCATAAGCCATTTTTCTAAAGCCATTGGGAATGTAAGGATGTGAAAACACCATCAGAATTCAGGAGCATCCAAAACTTGGGGTGTCAAATTTAGTGTTTTCTTTATCAGTTTTCAGCTCCATTTACATTTCAATCAGTAGCCAGGATTTTGGGGGATTTTCTCCAACATGTCATAACTTTTCAGAATGACTTACTTTAGGACACTTACTTTATGCTCATATCTAATAGGGTCAAAATAAAGACCAAAAAAATTAAGTATGTCCTGATACACATACAGATCCCAGTGATATGAGATTACGCATTTCCCCAGACATAATCCCAGCCTGGTTCTGCTAATATGAGTGATATCTTTAAAAGAACAGTACATTTCATCAGTAGTAATTGATTTACTCACTAATGACAGACAAGATACTGAAGTCTGATCCGTTTTGTGTCCCAGAGGCTGCTCCTCTGGGACACAAGATTATCTAAAAGTTAAGATAATGAAATATTTTTGACAAACCGTCACTTGAAACACTCATAGCTTTATCTTTTGTTTATAAAGATATATCTGGCCTGATACATACAGGTACAGCCCTTTACAAAAGCTTGCTATTTTCATTTGGAGAAGTTTGTTAACATAGTAGCCTAATTTTGGCTTGTTTCCTCTGTTTTTATATAACTCCTTCTTAACTAGGCTGGTAACACATTCCAGTTTACAGAGGAAGTATTTTTCTGTACTTCTCAACTTGATGCTTTGCTTTAGACATATTAAATGTTAGGGACTGATGTTTCAGCTGCTCTCTACTAAACTCTGTCTTTATGCCGAAGTTAACTTTGGATGCACAGCAATCATGTGACATAGACAGAATGAGGGTGGAGCAGCAAATATTCTTTCTCCTGCCGCGTTGTCATAAAAGGTAAAAACACTGGGATTGTTGGTATGTTGAATCAAAAACATAATGTCCACATAAAACTGTGCATATGAGAATAGGCATAGCTCACTATTTTCTAAAGACCGTAGATCAACGACAGCTATCAACAGTTGAGTTTCTTTGGGGACTCCTAATGTAGATAATTTAAAAATCATCAAGACAGGAAGAATATCTGAGATTGGGACTATAAAGGAAATCCCATATTTCATTATTACACATTATGACTGAATGTAGCTGAGGTTTAGATGGTGACAAATCCTGAACATCCCTGAAATATTTCAATAAAAAATTTGAAAATTTTCTTTATATTCAGATCACATAACAGTTGGGAGGTGGAAAGCACAGGATGGCAGCAGGTTGACCTGGACGTGTTTTCTTTAAGTGTCCTTCGCAGGATGGGCAGTGCTGGATTCCCTGTAGCCTTGTAGGGCCCCGGTGCCTCTGGTTATTTAATGAGTGCAGAGACCTACTTTACACCTGTCACACAGGACTGAACTCTCACCAGACTAAACTGCAGTACGTCTTTAGCACATGAGCGACACATGGATTTATTTGACTTGGAGAGAGAAATGCTTTTTAGAATGTATGAATTTTAACTAAATTATTTTTGTTCAAAGCACAGGCATATTTTGAGAGAAAGATTATGGAGATTTTTCATTTATTTCTTCAGATTTAAAAAGAGTATGTGTGTCGATGGCTTAAAGAGAAATGTTGTGAGAGATCTCTTTGAATGTATTAACCCTCTTTCCTGAACCTGATAAAATGTTTGACTTTTGTCTTTATTTTCCTACAGTGCCATGTTTTTTTGTTTTTTTTACACTTGCAGGTCTGTACTCTAATTATGACCAGTCTGAAGACAGCTGCTCTGTTTTTAATGGACACTCACAGCACAGACACTTCTAACAGTTCTCTAACTTGAGTTGGTTTTGTTGCTTTGGTTTTCACCTTGATGTACACTGGAAAAGCCCTCACCAGTTGAGTAACAAATGGCATATAAATACAACTGAATCTATAAGCACCGAACTGCATAACTCTTTCAATACTTTTCAGTTAACCTTAATTGTATTTTATGAGTTTCATTCTAATCCACCCGTATCTTTGGGGAAATTGGATACTTTATGATAAAACCTTCATTTCTATTCACTGTGAGTTTAAAATAACATTTTTCATAATTTTTGGTGCCTTTTTGTAGGGGAAAACAAATAAATATGTAAAGGACACGATGATTGCAGCAAATCACAGCGAATGTCTGCTCTTCCATTATGAATTATAATTAGATCATCACCACATTTCATTTCATTACTAAATGGTCAGATGCAAACTGGGAACCAAAAGGTGCTCTTTTTGTTACGAACACTTTTAATGACGCTGCATAAACAGATGATACACGCAGCCATGCTGCACTAAACCCAAACTGCTGTTTTTGTCTCAATCTGAATATCCAAATTTGAATATGTATAAATATATTTCTGAATGACTGACTGCCATTCTGGCTCGCTTTGTGTCCGTTACTTTGTTTTGTGGTGTCACCATGGAGCAGATTTCCTAAAAAGCCTTATTGAGAACAGTCTGTTCATGATGATTTTCCTTCTTCAGATCCTACATGTTTAAATCTCTATATTTTTCCTATCCGACCACTACAATTCCGCTAATTGTCATCTTATGTTTTTATCTGTCGATCTTTTATGCAGTGTGTCTTTTCTTTTCTCCTGTCCTCTCCGTTTTGGGGATTTATCTCTAAAAGGCGTGCGTTCACATCGTTATACCAAAGGCCACGTCTTCAGTTGGATGAGTGCAATGTAAAATTAACACAAAACACCAGAGTGGAATATGTGAATCTAAACAGGGATAAAATGTCAGATGTTAACATGACTTTTTTATTGTACAAAAATATATTTTGTGTTTTTTTTTTTTTATTTAATGCTCACACTATATTACTGTGAAGTTCTGCTTATCAGTGTTAAGCCTATTGTAAATAATAAAGATATTGATGAATGCTGTTGTGTTTTTCCTTTAAAATGTATTCAGACTGAGCGCTTTTAAAAGCAAAACATTAAAATTTATTTGAACAGACACTTAGTATTGTAAATGGAAATTTTATTTGATAAGATATTTACTGTACTGGAAATCAAATTTATTATACAGACTCAAATTTACTCTAATGCATGTTTAGATTGAATGCGATTAAATTTTACAGTTTAACAAATTCCGTATGCTTAAATGTTATAGGTTAAAGAAGTAGAGAGATTTATCAAAAACAAAATTTGTACCAGAAGTTACATATACGCCATATTTTTGAAATTCCTATTTCAATTAACTTATATAGATAGGTAGTATAAAATTATAATTATCCCAATGGGATTGATCTGCAGATTCAAAACAAGCAACCAGATGGGAAAATCAGAGCTGGAGTTCAGACTAAGAATATCTTATTTTAACCATAATTAGCACAGACTAACATCAACCAGAACATATATGAAAGCCTTGAAATAAATTAATAAATTTGTGTTATTACAGTAGAATCACCTCACATTGATCAAACTAGAGAGGGTGTCCCTAGTTTAGTAAAAAATAGCAATTAAAAAAGTGTATCACAATTACAACATTTACAGGCACCCTAAAAATCACTATAAAAGTGAAGCTTTTTCAGTCCTACTGTCATAAACATAAGCATAAATTTTCCAAATTATTTCTAGAACTTGAACTCACCAGGTGAAAACTAATATTTTCAGCTGTAGAAATACAATGTGGCTCTAGATGAATATGCGGAAAAGCACATTAATCCCCACTGTGCAATGGTGGATCTCTGATGCCTTGGTAAAGTCACTGGAAGAAAAATTCAAGTAAACACATAATGGCTACTGCCTGTAAAAAGTAAATGGATTTTCACCAGGATATAGTATACACGGCCAAATCAATACAGAAATGATTCACTAGATTGGACCAAAACCGCTTAATAACTTAAATCTTATGGAAAGCCTGCATTATGCGATTTATAGTTCTATGATTCCAAAAAACTGCAAAAATTCTGAAATGCAATATTCTTTTAAATAAAGGCTAAAAGCCATTTGCTTAAAGTCATATTAATAAAAACTAGAACATCATTTTTAGTCTGGATTGCAACTTTTCATTACTTCTCTTTAGCTTACCACTGCAATCTAATGTTTTTGTCTGTTTATTGTGTTATGTTTATATTATGTAAACCACTTTGAATTGCCTCATTGCTAAAATGTAATATAGAAATAAACTTGACTTGTGAAATCATTAAGGTAATAAGCAGTTATCTTAATGTGCAATTTCCCACTGAATTAATGTTCGCAAATTTTCTAAATTTACTATATGTGATTATGTTTTTGCAATAAAACGTGAATTTGTTTCAATGCTTTTTACCAATCTTTGCCAAAGTCAATCTAAAAATTGAATCAAAGTTTATCATTGCTGGTTCAAAGTATTTCAGAACATGCAAGTTAGCTAAAGTTTGATTTGTAAGTAGGGGCTATATAGCATTATACTTTTATTGAAATGTGGAAACAGATGAGTTATCCCTGGGGATAATAAAGCGGTCTCATCATCATCATCATCACCACCACCACCCTCCTCTTCCTCAGCATCCTGGCCCTCACCATATGCGGCTCCTCCCCAATCGTAGCCTGTTGTAAAGATGGCGTCCATCATGGAGGGGCCGCTAAGCAAGTGGACTAACGTCATGAAAGGCTGGCAGTACCGGTGGTTTGTTTTGGACTACAACGCAGGGCTCCTGTCGTACTACACGGTATGTTCAATTCTACTGTTCGGTAACGGTTAGAGTGGCCGACCGGCGGGGTTAAACGGTTAAATATGTCGCTGGTTGTTGAACAGAAGTGAGACAAGGCCTTATGTTTGTCGGGAGTTGGGAGTATCAGCTGGCTTGAAGAGGCGGGTCTAGCTGATGACTGAAACGCTCGTTGGCTAATAGCAGTGAGCTTTGAGGACAACTGACGAGTAATGTCGAGCGGTTTGGTTGTTACTTCCGCTAATGCAGCTGGCTAACAGGGCTAACAGCAGGAATACAGGCAGTAATAAAATCATTGCCAGAGTCAGTTAGTAGTAATAAGGCTGGTGAAGAGGTATCTGTTCTCAGTAATCAGTTAACACTCACTGTTTTGGAAATATTCTATTGTTCATTATTTTAATAAAGACTTCTATCTTTGACGACTAAAACGGTGGGAGGAGAGGCTAGTTAGTTTTTGATCAGGCTCATTTCAGGGCGCGTATTGTTTAGATTTAACTTTAATAATTTCAAATCACGTCAGAGATGTTATCAGATTTGACCTTGCCCCTCAGAAAGTTCCTTATGTAGCCTTTTATCTTCTGTACACTGAGAACCACATTGGCTTCAAGAAGTACACGGAATACATAAAGATATAAACTACTGCATGGCAGAAATGAGGACAAACGAATTTGACAAAAAAGAAAAAGCCAGGTTAAACTTTATATTTAGGAAAATGACGCTACAGATTGGAAACTAAGGGTTATTAGTGGTTTGACTCTAAAAGAGAATATTACAGCCAAATGTGGTGATTTGTTGCTTAAAAAAGGAATACATATTGAGTGTACATACAGATAAATATATTGTTTCCTTGGCTTTTATTTTATTTACTCTAATGTGGAGTTCATTTGGGTGATATTTTAATTGACAAGTTTATCTGTCTACATTTAAGATGTCATTTAATATAGAGATTTTGGATTAAATTTCATAGTAAATAGGACCACAAACATATTTAGAGATCTTAAGATGACCTAATTAAGTTCATTTAAAAGAAAAGTGCAACAGTTATCTTTGTTTCTACTAAAACAATATAACATTCATGATTATAGTTATGACAGTGTCATGTACAGCTAATTCATTTGGATCTGCATCAATTGCTTCCATGCATTTTTATGCTATTTTACAACATTATCATTTGGTCATGTCAGCTGTACAAAATTATTTTAATGAATGCTGAATAGTCATTTCCAACAATAGTCCTCTTTTTTTTTTTTTTGCTTGAGTAACTGCAAACCAAAACGTTGCAGTAGTTGCTGAAACCTGTCAAGAAAATTTTTGAGCATTTTTATTTATCATCCTCTCCTGAAAATGTCTCAGGGATTGAACAGGTTCTCAGCTTTCATTGATGATATTGTTTACAGTTGTGCTCAGCTTTACCCAAAGGATGTTTGTTTGCTGTTTGAACTTTGCTTTTTGACAGTAATGTGAACAACTCAGGAGTTAGAGTAGCCACAGTACACACATATTCAGTGTCTTCTATTCATTTACCTCACTTACTGTAACTGTACACTTCAAATTTCAGTGTAAACAATGTCTAGTGCTGTCTAGAGAAAAATTGACTTTTGCATTGGAAAACACTTCCAGAGTGAACGATCATAATGAAAACATATCAAAGCCATTTGGTTATCTGAGTAATAATTAATGGTGGCCTTTTTATTTTGATGACACTTTATTGACACAAATACTTGCTTTTGAGGAATGAACTATCTATTTTGAGCAAGTGATTCACTTTTGCAGATTATCAAGTAGGTCTTGAAGTGTGTGCTAATTGTTTTGAGAAAAGCACTAGCTGTTTTGTAACTGTTAGTAGTGATGTGATAAATGCACCAAAGCACCTGAGAAAAACCGTAATAGGATTTTAAACCATTGGAGTGGTATGAAGGAAAATGTTCTTGCCTTTTTGAAACGAGAGCCTTAGTATAGCTTATAAGCAGTTCATTTGAACGAACATACCCAAGCAGTTAATCAGGTTTGAACATCTGTTGATGGAATCTAAAATTGTGCAGTTTTTGTCCAATGCAGAAAGTTGTTTTTGTTCTTGTTTTACAGTCTAAGGACAAAATGATGCGAGGATCCAGAAGAGGCTGCGTGCGACTCAGAGTAAGAGCATCAAAGTCTTTTTGCTTTTGGCTGATGGTTTTTCTGGTCTCTGCATGTTAGACTGCACTTTCCACTATTGTGCATAAGGAAAAAAAGGCCCCAGTTCAGAGAGTTGTTTCCTAAAAGCAGAATTCAGAAATCCAGGATAAGAGATAAAGCCAGGCTTGACAAAACATAAGTTCATCCTTCCTTTTCAGGAAGTTCAAAACTGGCTCAGGGGGTACGACTATGTCAAGCCTGGTTTCTTAAGAGAAATCTGTGGATTTCTCTTAAGAAATCCACAGATTTAAATCTTTAAATCTTTATGGTAACTATGTGATACTGCTTTTGTGATACCAAATCTCAATTAGACAGGTTTAATTGAGCCAGGACATCCGGAACATTCCGGCTTGATCCGCTATCCCGGTTTTGTTAAACAGTCTCCATGGCACACTCCAGTGTTTTCATGGTTTAGCTTTATCCACTAGATGGCAGCAGATGCTTCACTACTTTCAATGTTTTTATATAAGAGGATTTTTTTTTTTGTCTTGATATAACACACTACCAAGTTTTAAGTCTTACAAGAATGACTACTAAATGAATAATGGCTGTTTCTCACCGATCTTCACTTGTTTTAATCTCAAAGTATTAGCAATGATTTAATAAAAAAAACCGTTCACCACTTTCGCTGTTACTGTTTAGAGTTCTGCTTTAGTCTGATCATCTCTGAGAATTATGTCAGTCATTTGGTGTCAAGGTGCCGTGTGCAAAGATCAGTTTGTAAGTCAATATGTTGTGTAATCTAATTTTATCTATTTAAAATGCTTGTATACAGAAGTGTAGATCACATTAAGCAGAATGTCGGCCGCTGTAGTGTGTCAATCAGCCAGTCCACTGCAGTTTGTTGAGCTTTTTCAGCTGAACCTGTTTATGTTGCGTATTGTGTGGACACTACTTTGTAAGTAAATATATCAAAGTTCAGCATTGACAGTTAAAAAGCTGATCATAAGCTGCTTTATCACTTTCAAATCTTGTCACTCTTCTCGTAAATGGGAGGAAGCATCTTCTGAGGTTTCTGGGAAATAGTGTAATTTGTTTTAATTTTTTTCTGGGACAAAGATTTAAGTTGGAGCTGTTGCGAAGGTTTGATACTCACCATTAACATTAGAGACAATATTTTTAAGTACTCCACAGGAGGAAGAACTAATTTATTGTTTAGATACTTTTTAAAATTTCTGTTTTGTTGTAGGCTGCTAATCTCAGATCTAAATCTGTACGTTTTACACCTCCACAACATTGGAGGTGTAAAATGTTGTGGTTTCTGGTCGTAACACTTTTCTTTTGAAAAGATCCACGGTGTAGCCTAGTTTGGCTTTTAAGTGCACTTGTTTAATTTCAGTTTTCAGTCTAACTACAAGAATCTTTAAACTGCACAGAGTCGTAGGACTAACACTGATTTATTGACGCCTGTCATTAAAACAAGCTATTTTAACTGGGTGCTAACTTTCCACACATTTTCAAATTATTTAATAGTCAAGCATTCATTGTGATTTTTATTTTTTTTTTTAACAGATTAAACACACTTAAAGAGGACTTTACTCTCCACACTGTCGCCACACGCTGGCTCAGAATGAGACATTGCTCCAACACTTGGTGCAGCCAGACAGGCTTCTTTGGACATTTGTTACATACCCATTACATTTTAGATGGTTATTTTTGGTGGAACATTGTAGAAAAGTAAACATATTTTCTTTTAACTCAACCTAAATTTCAAAAATATTCTACAACCTTCTCGTTTAATTCCATCCACCGTGTCCAGTGGTGCTCGATCTCTTATATTATTTAGCTTTGGGTCATACCCGCCCTGTTCCTATTGCAGAATTGAATGTCCCAGCCAGCCAGTGGGCCGGATCCCTGCGGTACTTTTTTTTTTTTTTTCCTGCCGCTGTCTGTACTCCTCCCCCCTACCTCTGCTTTCCTCCTCCTCCTTCATTTTCCCAAATCCCTTCTCTCTCTCTTTTTCTCTGTGCCATGTTCCAAAAGGCTGCATTCATACGCAGAGAAATGAGAGAGAGGAAAACAGTTAAGAGTTAAAGATTTTTAGTAGGAAAGAGCGCGTTGCTGAGAAGGTTAATTGAGTAATAGGAGCTAATAGAAGGCTGCTGGGGCATGTGGAGGGAGGGCATGAGTTTAGGAGTGGAAAGTGGAGTATTACATGACTGCCTGTGTTCCTCTCTCTATGTGCCCAGGGAGCTGTGATTGGCATAGATGACGAGGACGACAGCACATTCACCATCACTGTGGACCAGAAGACTTTCCACTTTCAAGGTGAGGTGTCCTCTCCTCCCCTCGCCTTCGAGCCGCCTTCTCTGCCTCGCTCTCCGAGATCTTTCTGGCATCCATCTGTGCTCTTCATTTAGTCCCTCTCTCTCTTTCTCTCTCTCCCTCTCTTCTTTCCCTCCCCACCTTCCAAAGACTTGGGTTGGATTGCTCTAAAGCCAGGAAACGCGTGAATGCACAGACATCTATACTGAGTCGAAGCGGGTTGCGTTTTGTCTGAGCAATTTCCTCCTTTTTTAAATAGCCACTCTAGGTCAGACTGGCATATCTTTGTATATGAACAGGATCTTTTTCATGCCTCTGGAACGGCATGAGCAAGTAAATCCTTTTTCCTTTTCTCCGGCTCTGTCGACCGTGGAGGAAGACTGCTGCTCATGTGTCTCTACAGCTGAGCCTGTGGGAATAATGAGGGAATAGTGCTGAGCCTGGAGCTGAGCTCAGGTCTCTCCTGGCTGCTGCTGATGCTGCTGCTTACTGTTTTCTGCACCACTTCTGCTGCTGCTGCTCACTTTTGAACAACCATTCACCTCAAAGGAAAGGAACCAGTCAGTCTTTCCCTTCTTTTTTTTTTTTTTTTTGAGGCTGTCCAGTCCAGCACACTACAGACAGTCTGTTTTCTTTTTTTGTTTTTCAAACCATAACGCTTCGTCAGGTCTTTAACTAAGTTCCTCTTAGTTTCCTTCATCACTGCCCTTCCATTTGTCCATCTGTATACATTTTGCCATCACCTTCACACCCACCACCCTCTTGTCACTTCCGTCCCAAGGGTCCATGGGCCCCCGTCTCCCTCACCTCCTCCATGCCCTGTCCCATGTCTGTGTTCCGAAGCTGTATGCTGTGGTTCTACAAACGCAAGGGTAAGAAGGAAAGCGTGCACGTCTCATGGTCTGAATGCATGCCAGCGGCGGGGGACGAGGACAGTGAGGAGGAGGAGGAGGCGTTGTTTGTTTGTCTTCTGGGATGGGGAGCGCAGTGTTCTGTTGCTCTCGGGTGCTTTGGTCTGTGGCCCAGGTTGAAGGACGATTTAGAGCACAGCGAAGCAGGCTGTTTAAGTTGGTTGTGAAGGCAGACAGAAACAGACCGGGTTAATTTAGGACAGGATAACTTGGATTACTGACGCCTGTTAGCCGTGCTAAACAATGTTCCTGCAAATTGCATGCATATTATGAGACTTGTGGATTCATCTGAAGATGGAAGTAGCACAAATATTGTCATTCTAGAAGCTTTCGCTTTTGTGCTGTAGTCAGTCCGAGATGCGGTTCTGTGTAATTTAAGCGAATGTTGTGAGTTTTGAAAATTTGCCTCATCATTCTCAATGTGGTTTTGTTTTAGTTTGGTGCTCAGATCACAATGAAAGTACAGCAGTTGTTTTATAACAAGGCAATACTTCAGTAATGCATCAATCAGTCTTCAACCGCCTAATGCGGATTTCTGTTTTGTTTTTGTTTTTTAATTGATGTTTTTCTTGCAGACTGTAGTTTTAGTCTATTTGTCCAAATAAACTGAAAGTTGTATCAGGCTTTTAAAGTAAGAGTAACTAAGAATGAAACTGTGCTGCAACATGGAGGAGTTTTAGCAGCAACAGGAACGATAACTGAATAAAATAGTTGTTTTTATTTTATTCTTTTAAGCTTATAAACTCAATTGACCATTGGTAATGCAGAGTTTGAAATGATGGCAGCCTGTTGGGGATTCATAATCCAAAATTTTGATGCGCTAATGGTGTTGATCACAAAAAAAAAGTACTTGGAAACCCTTTAAAAACATAATCATCTGTTCATGACTTTGTTTCCCTAAAATAGACCTTACACCTCAATATGTTCTAAGGTCTCGTGGATACACTTAGTGTAACTTCACTTTAGCAAACGATAAGAAGCATTTACAAAACAATTCTGTTATCAGGTCATTTTGTTGAAAGGTGGAAAACCTTGTTTTGGATCAGTGTTTAACTTAAACCCCCAATTAAAAAAAGTTTTAAGCAGCAGCTTTTTAAAAGCAACACAAATGTGACAACTGGACCAAGTTAACTCTGTATTAGCAGATATTTAAATAAAAAAAAAACCTGGAGTTTAGCTTCTCTGATTACAGCATCCTTACAAAGGACTGCAACATATCCTATCCAATCTGCGTAAACATTTTAATTCAACCTTTTAAATCTTAAAAACAAAACCATAACAGCCTAAAAAAGATAAATGACATGCATTTCCCTCTCAACGTGGATGTTTTCTAAGCTGTTTTCTGAGACAAAGTAATTTTTAATCCAACAGAAACTGAAGGGAGTACAAGATTTTTCAAGTTTGCGGATCAAAGCATATGACCCTGAACTTTATCTGATTTTTTTTTTTTTCCCTTTTATGCATAAAACATCCTGGTTATTAATGTGTTCATAGACAAAAAATCTCGACATTTCCAGCATTTGGACGCATTTAATAAAATAAGAATTCAGATATTCAGTATTTGACCTGCTGCCCAACAGTCAGAGCTGATAAAGGGAAAATGTACAGATTTCTGTCACTGACTGATAAGTTGGTGCAATATTACCACTATCAGAGTCTGAGCACTCAAGCGATCTCATTTCATGACTGTATCAACTTTGTAAACAGTATATCCTATGTCATTCTGTTCATCATTTTGTTTGAAAACCAACGTAATGCCACCGTTGTAAATATCAGGCCTACTGATGATCGTCTGGCCCATGGCCACTGGAAGATGAGCATGGAAATTAGCTCTTAATGAATGTGGAACATGAGATTCTAGCTTGTATGGACATGAAGCAGTGCACAGGATGTTGAGCAGGAGCAGATTTTCCTGTTGACGTGAAGGAGTCTCAGTCATCTCGTGTTATGCAGTCAGTCTCTTAGGATGGAAGCGCAGTCTGGGTGTCTCTCTCTATATATATATATATATCTATTCCTCTATGCTATTATGTTCGGGCCGGTGCGTGGGTAAGGTGTTTTAGGTATTGACTGTGTGAGGAGGAGGACAGCAGCACTGCAGAGAGAATGAGGAAGATGGTTTAGAAAGAATTCAGACCTATAACAGAATTTCCTTTTCACATGCTGCTGTTCAACTCATTATAATTGTAGCTTTTAAGTGTTAAGATTTATTTTATCACATATGTATAATGTACGCTGCAGTCTTTCACAAGGTGAAATATCTTTTAGTACCTGCAGGCCACTGTGCTGGCCGGTTCTTTCGCTATTTAGAGGATCATCCATAATTCATCAGGGCCGCTCCCCCAGCGGTGCATCATAGATGCCTGAAAGGCCTCTTCCATATTTGCACTTTGCTCACTTCGTCTTTTCTGTTGTACCTGACCATCTCTTGTCACTTCCTGTCATCATGTCCAGAGCATCAGACCAAGTTGAGACCTCCGTCGTGTCTTTTGCCTGCATTTGAGTCAGTTTTCAGTTTTCTCGTACTCTGTCCAGTATGCAGATGCATACTGGACAGAGTATGCAATACGAGAAATATCTGGTTATTTTGATCTCTGATAAAAACCTCAGAGATCTACAATCTCTTTTTCAAGAGGGACTTTACAAGATAAAAGCACTGTTTACAAGTGTCAGCATTTCATTCATCCAGCGACATACAACTTAATTTAAAAGCAAATTATAAAAAATAGGACAAAACTCTTCAGTCTTTCAGTAGCGCTTTCAGTTCACCAAGTGACTTAATGTTTCTATCAGATGCACTGATACACTTTGAACTCTCACAAAGTTCAAATTATTATTTGAAATAATTATGCAATTATTTCAAATAATTGCATAATTATTTGAAATAATTATGCAAATAATTATTTCATAATTATTTGCATAATTATGAAATAAGAAGAAAAAGATTAATGGTTTTTCAAACCTCTGGCATATAAAATCCTCAAATTCAGCCCTTCTACGTCAACACTGACTCACTTTTCACTTCAACTGCATCAGGAAGTCCTTTTGGGTTTGTTTCTCCCAGTTTTCCACATCTACAGACGGAAAATTTTCCCCTGTCCTTTTTTTATTTTTTTTGTTGCTTTTTCTGTTTTTCACAAAAAAAGCTCAAACTCTGACAGATTAGATGGACTGAGTTGTAAACAGCAATTTTATACGGGTTATCAATTGGTTTTAGGTTATCTTGACTGAACAACAACTGGATATGCTGTAATCTATGAGATCCCAGTGATATAGATAAAGGTTTGTAATTGTAATGTGAAAGGTTCAAGGAATGTGAATAATTTGCACATTTCGGTTTGAAATGTGTCCAAACTCCAGTAGGTAGAGAGGGTTTGAAACTGGGTCACATTTTGTCCGGACCTGGAAGAAGGAAAAAGAAACGTGACGCACGACTCGCAGAGCTCTTTTTGATTAAGGAGCTTCATAGAAAACAGTGCAGCATTTAAAAGGAAAACAAATATATTGAGAACCTCAGCCATTTGCAGTTAGCTAAAGCCTTTTTTTCAATAAGTCAGTCATTACTGATGCTTAACTCATGGGTCTATTTGGAGGAGTTTGTAAGAACAATACATGCTGGAACTTGTCATGGATGACATTGCCCTTTGCAGAACTTACACCGTGCAACTTATAATTACTTCCGTATCAGAGAATTTTTTTAGCATTCACAGATATTAATTAAACACCACCTGAATATAAACCCCATATTGACAACAGAAGGAGCCCCTCCTCCCTATACCACAGGTGTACCTCAACAGACCTGTGGTATACTTGGTTTTGCATAAGAACAAAAACTGCTAAAAAAAAAAACTCTTAAGTTTTAAGTTAATTAACTTATTCCAATATTTAGCCAAAGGCCTCTATAAGCACATCAGTGATTTAAAATCTGATGCTGTCGTAGTAGAGCTTTAAACGGTTTTAGACTGACATGGCTAAATTTTAACTTTGGAAAAAAATCAACCATGTTAATGTTTAGCATCGTTTTCTTCACGACGCGTCATATTTTCCTGCTGAAGAAAAAAAAAAATACCGCTTCCCTCCTAGTGGGAGTATTTTGTTAAGGTAAATATCTATTTTGGAAACTTGTTGTTACCCTGAGAAATGCAGCACAAATCCATGTCACCAATAAACATCAGTGTGCTGCTACTGTAAGAAATGTATTATCCTTGCATGAAACTGCGAATATATAAAGTACCAGTAGTTTTTTTGCATGATGTGTGTCAAACCACCACAAGGTTTATCTGTTTGACATAAACAGTCTTTTCTTCAAGTGTTGAATTTGTAAATTTGGTGTAATGCCCTATCCGTCGTCTAGACCGTGCCAGTGTGTTTGGCTAGTTTAAGGTGAGATGAGTTCCATCATGTGACAAGTGACATTAAGATGTGTTTTTGTGTCTGTGCAGTATCTGTTCCTCATTCTGCTTATTGAAGCTAGGCTCTGAAAATGAGAGCTTGATTTAGCTGCAGCATTCAGGTTTTATAGAGTATTCTTAGTTTCTCCTGCAGTTTTGCAGTATTTTATGTTCTGTTTTAGTTCATTCTGTATAATTTAGACACAGTTTTACTGTCATTTTTAGGCAACTGTAAGTGAAAACACAGTAGCTTCTCATGTTTTGTACATGAAGTCCCTCTTCTTTGTGTTCTTCTCAAAGCCTCACTGTACTTGTCTTTATCAGAGGGGCATCAGAGCCCAGAGTAATTGGGTGTACTCTGCACACAGTCCTCTGTTATGGCACTACTGCAGCTGGGCCTTAAGACCGCCTTACATACTTACAGATTTAAAGCTTCACTTTAAAGCTCTGGTGACTTGCTGAGGCAAAAATACTAAACTTGGTGACTTTAGATTTTTTTTTTTGCTCATATAATACCTGAATGTAATTGCAAAGGAAGCCCTGTTATATGACAAGAATGAAATCATTTAATTTCTTTTTTGTCTTTGTGGGATTTTAAGTGTTCGTGTGATCTACATCTGTTGACTAACGTTCACCAGGTTATTGGATAGTTGGGTCAAAGTTGACTGATGACAAGTCAACATTGGCTTGTCATCAGGTAAATGTTTAAATGATCCATAATCTGTTTGAATAAGTAACTCTTCAGGTCAGTGGGGTTGCTTCTCGTATTGCTGTTGTTTCTGGCGACAGCAAACATGTAGGTGGTTGCAGTTAGCTACTTACTGCATCAGTGTAAACACCTACCTCTGAAAGAGTGGATGTAAAACACAGACTAGATCATTTCCTGGAGCTTGGGTCTTTGTTTTTCTTGAATGGCGGTGCCACTGTCTTGTCTTTGCCGTGAATAGCAGCTAAACAACATTAGCTTCCCTAATCTGCTTCTTTGGTGAGTCTGTTTGGCAAAGGGGGAAAGTGAGAGGCCACTGAGGCAGTGTCTAAGTGGATTGGAGTGAGCTGCCTTTTAATGTCTTTAAAAGCTTTTCAGCTATAGCATGGCTCAGCCTCCATGCTTGCACAGTCATTCATCTGTCGTAGTCTTGCTTTCCTTTGAGTGAAAAGTGACCTGTACGCAGTTATCCAGCCAGTGTTAGGGGCAGGTTACAGCTTTCGAGTTGAGGTTTTATTATATTGGACAGCCTAAGCTGCCTTGGAAGAACAGTTTTACAAATATATGAAAGACATATGTGTAAGATATGTCCTGTTTAATAAAAAGTCCTGAGAACATTGACATGCACAAAACTGACACCACAAAGTAGCCAGGAAGGGTTTGCAGTGAGCCCTGCATGTACCACAGCTTCCACAGAATCCCTGTTTAAAGTCACTGGTAGCCTGTTTGGTCTATGGTCAGAGGCTGCAGCCTCACCATGCAAACAAAGGATATATGTCAGAAATCAACACAGAGATTAGGTTGACTTTAGGTCTTTCCGTGCAATTTATTGCTATTTACGTTCTTCTGCAGTAAGAGCTAGAAAATGCAAAGCGGATCTTGTAAATGTCAGCTATAGTTTCTTTTCATCTCAGTGTTCCCCATTGTTCATATCATCTCAGTGTTGTGTCCTGGTGTCATTAGTTTTTGGCTTAAACACAGCTTCTGATCTTGTCTTTCTGGAAAATATGGCTCACAGGGTGTGTTTCTGTACACTTTTCCACTCAGCTCGAGATGCAGACGAACGTGAGAAGTGGATCCACGCCTTAGAGGGAACCATCCTACGTCACACCCTCCAGCTCCGGGTATGTAGCAAACCACCTTGTTTGTATGCGTATGGCTGCATGCTGACAAGCAAAATCAACATTGGCGTGGGGATCCTTGATGTTCACTTGCCTGTCAGCACTAGTGTGTGCAGTTTGTCTTTAGACTAAACAAGCTGTGCCTTTTTAAGTATGGCAATGCTGGTACAAAGTCCAGGATGGAAATAAAGCTGGAGGATGAACGTAAATGTGAGTTCTAGATATCAGTCTGTTCATTTTTTTTTTTTATATTTACTTTGGGCTACATACAATTTATGGTTGTAATGTCATAAACATTTACTACCACAAAATGTGTTTAAAATGTAAATCAAGGGGAAAAGTTCTCTTGGCAAGGCTTTGTTATCCTGCATCACTTGTGGTGAATTTGACAAGATATCTAGTGATTATGCTTGTAATGTCCCAAAATCAACAAAAAAGTCAGTTTTTAATTCCTTAATTCAATATTTTTGCAATGCCTAACAGCTTCTATTAACTTTGCCTCTTTAAGGATGAACCTGTTTGGAGCAGGCAGTTCCATGATCCGGTTGCCTTGATCCTGCAACTCTATCAAGGCAGGATCAGTTTGCAGCAGAGTCTCGCCCACTAAATTGTGACACTTGTTGCGAATCGGAGCAGTGCTGGTTTTGCTGGGAACTATTGTGTGCAAAAAGGCGTTTCATTTCTCGTCACTTTAACCCTGAACCATTAAAAATAAATTGACTCATTCCTACACACAAGGTTCTGCAGATACATTGTTGGAGCACACACACTGCAGTCACACAATCTGCAAAGACCGAAGTGTCAGTATGAGTTTCTAAAGCTGCTTAGAGAAAATCTTTTTTAAAACTTTTTCCTTAATCATTCTGGAAAAGCAGCCAATGTAGCTGCACAGATGTTGTCTTTAGTCTTTGAGATTTAATTGTTCTTTGGCAAAAAGAAAATATTTCACTACAGCAGACCGTAATCCTTATAATTAAAATTGAAAGCAGTTGCAAGTGAGCCCAGAGACTTAATGGAAACAACTCATCCTATAAATTGACACCAGAAGCAGCTTTTTTTTTTTGTAAAGTTAACTATTAAATATGCTTTCAAAATGGTGGGAGAGAGGCAGCACAATGCTAAATTTTGGTGCCAAACCACTTGCAAATGCAATGAGATAGTGTAAATTAATATAAAAATAAGAGGAAATGTTATCTATCAACATTTCACTACCTTAACAGACAGAAAAAAGTAAATCTGCAACCTTAGTCATAAATAAAATTATTTTGAACTAAAGTATGTTTCCTTATCTGTCACAAAGTAGCAGATTCATACATGAAAATTGTCATAGCAAATAGATTTTATGAAAGGAGGATTAAAAAAGAATAGTTCAGGTCAAAATCACAAATAAAGCATTGCCAAATTTACTGTGTAATTCATCAAAACTTTTAAAGTAACGGGCTCTCGCCTCATGGTCTTACTCTGCATAATAACCCAAGTTATTCCATGGCAAAATGCAACATTATGCAAGTGATACTATAAATGACTGAAAAGTAAAATAATGTCACACCTCTAATTTTGCACGTCTTTACTGGGCTTTGAGGGGAGGGATGGTCGGGATTGTAAGGATGTTTATTTTCTACATGTCATTGGACCAGTCAGAGCTGCACAATCCCACTGTGTGCTTTCTATTTCCAAAGAAATGCTTGGATGTAGTATATTGCTGGCTCTAATATCTCAGGTGATGTGCATCCAAATTTTCACTGCTCTTTGTTGTATAATATGATCTTGAATTTTAGTATGGGTTAGCTCAACCCCGAACTAGTTGCTGTGAGGATTTGAGTTTGTTTTTTTTTTTAGCTGAACAGAAAGCTAAGAGGTGGTGAAAAGTCTGTTCTATAGCGGCATCATGAAGGATGGTGTTAAGGCAGAACATGTTAAGCACTACAGCATCTTTCTTTGTTAGTTTATTTAAGAGTCCGGTTTATATCTGACCCTACGCCTGCCGTGTTTTGTCTCTGCTTGTGTTTTTTTTTTTGTTATTGGCTAGGCTGGTGTTTTATTCTGCATCTTTACTTTGTCTTTTTTTAAGCTACCTCTCAGCTGTTCTCATTTAATTTAAACCTTCCATGAGTCTTCCCTCCCTCCATCCTCTGACTATATTCAGTTCTTCCAGCTCAATTTCTCTTCTTTTTTTTATGCTTACAATCAACCTTGTCATTTGCCCTTTCCCTTGCCTCCTCTGTCTGCTACTCTCCCTTCTCCCTTCACAGCAAATCTCTCCGATGTGCTACGTGTGTCTGCTCACTTACCGTACACACACACACACACACGCCCCAACACACACGTATGTGCATTTACGTGAGTCGCTGTCGTATAATCATGTGGCCAGCGCTAACCAATCTCAGATCTGGTTGCTTGATCAACAGCACATCTGCCTCTGCTGCAGCAGCCAATCAGAGTTTCTTTTAGTGCTTGTATGCTGTGTGGTTTTCCTTCTGCCTGTGAGAGAGGAAGTGTGCCCTTCCTGGCAGGGGAGGGTCTTGGATTAACTCAGCTCTGTCTGCCTCATACCAAATAGTCAGCTGATACCTGCTGCTCAAGAGTATGTCGCATCCAGACTGGCTGCACACTCTCGAAGAGAAGGAGGGTCTTTGTTTCTGTGTCTGAGAGGAGGAGGGAGACATAATGCTAACTTCACTAGAGCTCACGGTTTGTCGCTGTGGGGAAAAAAAAAGCTCATAACGGAGGCCGAGGAGGAGGAGGAGGGGGGAAAAGGCTTGTCAGAGTAAATGGCCTGAGAGATGCTCAAGCTTTGATGCAGCATGTTCATTGGAGCAAGGCGCCCTGTAAGTAAAACACACACACAAACAAAAACAACACACAACTCGATCATCTGCCGCGCGCCGCTGGGACGGCAGTGTTTTAAAGTGGGTCACACAGTGTGGAAAGATAAATACATAGCGAGGAGGGGCGGGGGGGATTGAGCTCTGGAGGCAGTGTTGTTTTCTACAGCCAGATTGGGTGGATGATTATAAGTGTGTGTACTTGCTCTGAAAGATTCCCTCTGTGGGACAGAGATGAGGAGTCTGGCTGGTGGGAATGAGTGGGAGCGGAGGTGCAGACGTCTGGGAATATTTCTGGAACAGTGAAGGAGTGACGTGGCCGTTCAGCGGCTGTTTATAAACCAACCACCTGCAGCTGACTTTCTGTTCCTGAACTTATCGGCTCTGTCTGTGAAATACAACTTCCCTCCCCCTGCCTGCCATCGTGCATGTTGACAAAACAAACGATTAAGTTTGCCGCATAATAATAGTGGTCTATGTTAGTTTACCACAGTGTTTAACCTCAGTAGTGTCATCTTCCTGACCTATATAGGTTTTTTTTTATGTTTGCATCTGAGGTCAGCACCCTTTCCAGTCTAAAGAAACATTTTAACTTTCTAAAGAAACTGTCTGAACTCCAAAACCTTTGGAAAAATTCAAGTACCTACTAAATAAAATGGGTTTGTACTTCAATTAGAGAATCTCAAATTCATTTCTTCTTTTAGGTTCTGAAACTAAGGAAAAATATTCTTTAGACAAAAGCAGAATGAATACATTTTTGAAATAGAAAGTTGTATAGTTCTGTAAAATTAAAAGGAGAAAATCATGTAGTTTGTTGCTTAATGTTCAAAAGAACGACTTCGCAACAAAATAAACTATACTGATCTATATTATCGTTACTCTATAAAGATACAGCATCAACACACACAAAAAAAAAGTATAAAACGTCAGGTATGTTTTGTTGTTCTATACATTTCAAGGTACAATATTTAGAGCCAGTACTGATTTTTGTAGAAAGCATTAATTTACATTGGAGGGGTTTTATCTTCTTCCACAGGAATAAGTGTGCTGACATTAAAAATGTTCTAAGTTTGTTGTGTGACATGATTCTCCTGAAGTAAAACGATGAGTTTATTTCAAGGCTTTTCTCAAATCTTTGCCAGGGGTGCCAACAGATTTGCCCATGTAGTATCTGCCTTAGTTTAAGTTGTGTTCATGGCTTTATTTAGATATTATACCAACACATTTAGAATCACCATTTTGTAATTCATTCTAGGTCACTTTAGTTCACTGCCTGCGCTTGTTTGATCACCTGTGGTCATTTTTGGACGGTTATGTATTGATCCCTGCGTTGTTGGTTTCAAGTTCAGTCGTCATGCATTACTGTAAGGATTTGTGACTCGTTGTTGTCATTCTTTCGTGCAATATTTTGATTTCTGGCTCAGGTTCTCCAGCAAACAGTTTGTTTTCTTATTTTGTAAGCAAACTGAACTAGCAAAGCATGCACCTTTGATCCTTTCAGGAAGATTGTCGTGTTAAGTGCATGCTTCAGGGCTGCAGAACAGACTTTGCTCTCTGTAAAGCTAACAAGTTTAAACCTAAGCAGTAGTCAGGCCTGGACAGATGTTAATTTTTTGCTCCGGTTTAATGGCTTTTCTTCATGTTCCCTTGAAACCCCGGACTGCAGGAAGAGGAGATAGCAGGAGTATGCGACGCAGCAAACCCAAGGCGATGATGGCTGCTCTCTCAATGGTTTGATAAGAGCTTGACTTCCTAAGAGGATTTAAGATTCAGTTGATTCCCATTTACTTTGAGACCATTTCTCTGGAATTGTCTGTTCTTTCTTTTTATATACCAAACAGACTGCTGTTGCAGTAAATTGCTCTGACTCAGGCTTTATTAGTCATCACTGGGGTTGACTGATGTACAGAGGTTATTGTTATCACTGCTGCTAAATCTGGGTATTCAGACTTTCATTTGTCAGACTTTGTCATGTCCCCAGTGCTTGGGTGAGCTCGGACAGATAGGAACTTATGTATGGTCCTCTTTGTTTTGCCTGTAGTTCAGTAATTGCCTGTTAATGGATCTTATGTAATGAAATGTTCTCTGTGTGCGTGCATACGTGAAGGCTAGAGGCTATTAAGGGAAACTAATTAACAAACAATAAATTTGAGTGCACCTCAGCCCATTTGTGCTCTGCGGCTCGGCTCTGCAGCTGTGTCTGTCTTGGTTTTTAGTTTTGTTGAAGCCTGACAAATGTGGGCTGTCACATATGTTGGTTATTCACGCAGGCTCGCCTTTTGACAATACTCCTGGTATTGTATTTCACGCAGTACAGTACATTGCTGGAAGATTCCCCTGAACTGTTGATGTTTCCACCGTTTTCTGCTCCCGTTTACAAAACCCGTCTGGTCATGAGACGATGGAGTCGAGCCATTATCTCATGAAAGGACAGCTCTTGGTTATTTATCCTGACTACACATTTTACTTTGAATATGCAAAACTAGCAGGGCTTTTACCACAAGTCTCATATAGATTGCATTAATGGTTAGCTTTGTTTGTTTTCCTGTCTGCAGGAGGCTGAGACAGGACTTGTTCCAAGTGTGCAAGACTTCGACAAGAAGCTAGCTGAAGCTGACGCCTACCTACAGATCCTAATCGACCAGTTGAAGGTAGGATGGAGCGTCCTATTTTTGGCAGAGATGTGACAATCTATCTTGAACTTTATACATCACACTGAGAAATCAATACGTCCCATTTTATAGATTTTTGATCCAGTTAGAATATCTTTGACCATCTAAAGTATCCTGAATGATCACATTGTTCCATAAGTAAAGCAAAGCTTTATTCTGTAATTTGTTCATCCCCTTTCTGAACTCTTTCTCGTTTTTAAAGCAAAGATTTTATAAAACAGAGTTGTGGTGACACAATGACAAGGCAGAAAGTAGTGCAGCTGCACAATCTCTCCTCTGCTTGTTCAGTGTTTTTATTAATACCCTTTGTCTTTATAAAAACACTTCACGGCTCCTTTGTGTTAGTCACCACATTATCTAAAGTCATCTGCAGGCTGCAGACACTGTGATCCTTCTGAATACTCTGTTGACTGGAAACATCTCTGCTCACCTGTCCCCTTTTCCACCTTTTCATCTCTTGTTCTCAAACAGCTTTTTGATGAGAAGATCAAGGACTGCAAAGAGGATGAATCGCGCAGAGTGAGTACCAGCAGTGCCCTGTCTCAGATCTCTGCTCCTCTGTTTTCTCTTCCAGTAGACCCCTGACGAATTACTAAATGCAATTTAGAGGCTGTTACACCTGTGCAGATGAGCTCTGGTCTGCTCTGTTGCAGGTTGTTTGGAAGCTTTGATAAAAATAAATAAATAAAAAAAGATTTAAAAAATGTTGAATTATGACCCATTTGCACTGACAATTTGATTGTAGAATAACTTTTAGATATTATTTGGTGAAAGATTATCTGGAAGACCTCTGATCACTGTGTTTAAACTGCAAGCCTGCAGATGAATATTTAATTAGCTTATTCATGTCAAATACAGTTGACATATCGTCTGACCTGCCATGTTTCTCTACATCATCTGATGCAGAAAAAGTGAAAGTCTTTGACATATTGAATGATGTATTTTGAAGCTTTGTAATAGATTTTTTAATTTGTTGCTGTATTTCTAGAGATAAGCAAATAGATTAAGAGCTTTTATTTCTTTCGGATTTTTGTTTCCTCAGAAAAACCTGGTAAACATGTACAAAAAGCCTTACAAGTTTTTCATTTCCTTGCAGTGGAAAAATCTCATTCTAAAATGTTGTTCTGTTGTTCTGTCCTGTTGTTCTCTAACAGTGACCTTCAATGTTTTTAGTTGATGTTTGTTACCTTCGTTACATCGTCTTCACCATGTGTGGTGTTGAGATAAAACTAGTTTCTCATCCAGACTCGACTGTGATTAATTGTTATAAATTTCCAATTATTTCTGTGGCCACAGGCAAAATTAAGGGAACAGATTTTCTCTTGTAACCGTTCCCATACATTCAAACATCAGTACACATCTGTGTCACTAGAATGACTTTCCCGTTTTAAGAGCTGCTCTGATTACCCGTCATACATTTGGGAAACGAGAAGTTATGCATTACAATTTAAGTTTCTTTGCACGTTTTTTTCCACTAAATAAATATGCTCAAACATATTTTATTGTGAGATTTATGCTATTGCAGTAAAATATTGCGATACATTTTTACCAGGGATGGCTTCGAGCTACAATAAAGTTTTGCACATTTGTGTGAAATGCAAAATTACATTCGATCTTTATCACTTCAAGTTCATTCAAAGAGGAAAGGAACATATTTCTTTTACTTTAAATAAAAAAGAAAAGAGCTGAAAATATATCAGAGGTGACAGTACCACAAATAAAAATAAACAGCAAATGAGAAGTGTTGGTCACCGTTTTTTGTATTTCGCAAAATAATAAACTCTTATGATTGTGACGGTCAGTTACTGTTGTTATGGCAGTTTTTGCCATATTTGTTTGGTGTCTATTTAAATTTTCACTTTTATGATGTAAAATTTTAAAGTTTTGCTTTCTGACCTAAACAACATACAAGTCTCAGGGAAAATGGCTGCCATTTTGTTTGGGTTTATCCTGTTTTATTACATGCTTTTTCCTAAAATGTTATGAGTTCAGGGAAATGGTGTTTAAAGTTGGAAACTGTTCTAAGGAACTTCTCTTGAAGGAACTTTTGTGATGAGATTCTGTTTTTGGTTTTGTTGGGGGTTGTAGGTATTTACCACTATTTTCCATCTGAAAGCTGTGAATAAGTGACATCAGATCTATTTTTCTTAAATTATCTAGTTGAAGCAAACAAAAGAGCGGCTGCTGTTGGACGTATTTAACCGTGGGATTTTTCTCCAAATGCTGCCTGTTGCTGCCTTTTCAGGCTGCATCTGCAGTCCTTTAGGAACCTTGTAAATCTAATAGTATGCTTTCTTCTTTCTTTTTTTTTGTTAGAAAATAGAAAATTTGAAGGAGACTACTTGTGTAAGTTAACTCGTGCATATTTACTTTCCTGTATTTCCAAACTTCCTGTTAAGTTTGGAAGTCAGTTCCTTTCTAACAGATTCCTGTTTTTTCCCTCTCTTTCAGAGTATGGTAGAGTCCATCAAGCACTGTATTGTTCTGCTGCAAATTGCCAAGGTAAACCGCTTGACTGCATGTCTGAACACCTCTCTCTGTGTGTTGCCATGACATTGGTCTTTTTCGTAATCACTTTTCTTGTGAAAGCAGGGATGTGTATGCCTTGTGTCCGGTCTGTAAGGTAGTTCCCCGCTCACAGTTGCTATCTGGGTCGGTGGATGACAAAGGGCGTGGCCCAGTGCTCGTTTCATCACATGTTCCTTTCAGCTGTATGAAAGGAAGTGGGGGGTTTACTGGTGTTTCGTGTGATGACTTGTACTTTTGGAACTTGGAAAAATGGGACATTACACGAAAGGTTTAAACATGTGATAAAACGATCCCTGCAAACGGAAATTTACTGAAGCTAAGATTCTCAGTCAGGATGCTTTTTGACTTGACTCTTGAACCTTTGTACCCAAAGCAGTCTAACGCTGTCTTCTTAAAATTTTAAGGACCAAAGTAACGAACAACAACACGCAAACGGACTTATAGTAAGTTTCAACGTTTTCCTGTCCATGAAAAACAATTGAAATCGGACGAAACTTCCGACTTTCTTTTCTGACATAACCTACCCTCTCCTTTAGCGAAGCTGATAAATCAGATCTTTAGAGCATGCCATCTAATTTGGACATAAGCTCTACCTTAAGCTCTTTCCCCTCATGTCTGCCGCTGCTATCTTCTTGATTAAAACTTTCCTGTTTTAATCTGAGTTTAATTCCTTTTAGCAATGGTTGGGAACTATCCTTCATCACAGCACAAAATATGCATGCATGTAACACTCAGTTTGTATTTTTGAATGTACTGTGTAGTGTACTGTGCATTGTCAAAAATTCCATAATCATTGAATTTTTTTGCTTTTTGTCACATTAAAACCTCAAACTCTTATGCAAGTTACTGAGATTTTATATGAAAAACCGACACCAGGTAGTGTTTAAGTGAAAGGAATAATCTGAAAGTCCTGACTTTGGAAATAAAGTTGTGTTCAACCAAGTGTAAGACTTGGTAGAGTTTTGTATATTATTTGCATAATTGTAAAGTGGAGCAATAGGGATCCAGGTTGGGTTTTCTAGCACGTTTTTACAGCTGATCATCTGACAAAATTTGCACCTGGTGCCACTGGATTTTATTTATCGCTGTTGAAGTTTTCTCTTCAGTTTCTCAATAATGAGCTATATTTGTGTTGGCCTATCATATACAATCTCAACAAAAACACATTGAAGTTTGGGCTTAAATTTGACAGAATGTGAAAAAGTTCCTGATCCTTTTACAAAACACTGTATGTTAATGTGATGCATGCATGTTTTGTTTTTTTGTCACACCTGATCTGAGCGCGTTACACATCACTTCACCCTGAAATTAAAGCCAGCATCATCTAGCATTGATTGATCCCGCTCGCCCTGCCTGCTTATTGAGTTTCTGAGCACTAATAGCCAGTAAAGCCATCCAGAGAGCACTTTGCAGGCTCTGCAGGTGCGCCGTGTTCACATTCTAGGCCATTCCAGGACTCAGGCATGTTTACTTACCACTATTCTCATCGGTTTTCCAAAGCAATCACTTTAGGCTTTTAGACTGATTTCTCAGTCTACACGTTCAGCTTCATGTCCTGCCTCCTGTTAGGATGAAGTAAGGTGGAGTAAAGGTATAATCTGTCACAAATAATGTTGAGTTACAGGCTGGGTGTGAATGAAAACCTTGCTTACCTGACCATATATAGTGTATGTGGCTTATTGCTCAGTTAAAGCAGACCTCAAAGACTACAACCACAATGCTTTCAATCGGGAACTGCGAAAGTGGATATATTCCACTGTGGCTCACAGCTCACTTCCTACAATACTTTTTTAAGAAATGGAAACTTCTTTATTCTGAGTTAGGTATCATATTGTAGGAGGTGAAGTACCATGGAAAAGGGAGGGCAGAGAAAAGGAGAATCATCCAGTGGTAGAGACATGAAGGTGAGGGAAGCAGAAAATCAATCTGAAAGCTCTTTGAATGCTTTGGAAAATGCTAACAGTTTGTGCATACTAGTTTAACGCACAGAAAATGCCCAGTATCTTCTCTGATTTGTGAATCCCACAGAGGCTGGACTGCTCCTACTGTGGGAGTCTGCTCTTATAGCAGATATAATCCCATAGTCATTAAGTAAAGTGTTATGTGGTATAAATAGCACAGCCTAAGCTCCGTCTACCCCTAGATCTGCCCGTTTTATGTTTCCTAAGCTTCCTGCCTGAGATTTGTCTGCAGCTTTTTCACCACTAGAAATATGCCACGTTGTTTGTGTTTTTATAAAGTGGAGAAAACGATTAATGCACTGCAGCTTGAAACACTAACAGCATGTTTGATGGTCCACGTTGTTCTTACACTGTGGGAAAGATGCTACAAATTTAAGATATTCTTTAAACTAAAAGGAGAAACAATAAATTGTGTCTAGCCATCAACATCATTTAGTTGGTTTAACTAGAGCAGCTAGCTGCGCTGATATTACACTCGCATCAAAAAGAAATTAATTATGTCATGGTTTATTTAGCTCTAACTCTACTTGAACTGCACGTCTCCATCTGCTTTTGAGTCATCTCCCACTTGCCGGAGCCAAAGATTGACCACCCCCATCATGACAGACTAATATTTCTCTGTTTGGCTATAATTAGTAGTACTTTACTTACTTTTTTTCTCAAAGGCATCAGGACAAAGGCGTGCAGAGTGGAGGACAAAGCATGAACTCAAATGTGTGGAGCTCTGATCACAGTTTGAGATCCTGGAGTTCGAATTATTTTTATGTAAAAACAAACAGGAATATAATATTGAGACATCACATTATATTTTTCTCCTCCTCAGCCTTATCTGAGGCAAACTCAGTATGGACTCACCACATTTGTGCCAATTATTCTTTCTGTAAATTTCAGCAGAAGAAAAAAGCTGTTTAAATTGCTGTAGGTCAAGTTAAAGCAATAACCACTCAGATTGTAATGACAAAAGGCCATTTTATTTGTGACCAGGAGCCCTGAGGGTGAGCTGTAGCTGAATCATAGGTCGATATGATGCTGTTTTCCTGTTTGGGTTTGTCCATGCTCCAGTCAGTGAGGATATTGGATGCATTATGCGTAGGTACTGCTATAGAAGAGGTGGAAAACATTTATAACTTAAATTACAGTAGCAAAATCTAACGTTGAAAATTTTAGACAAATTCAACCTTTAATTTGAGGATGATTGTAACAAAAATCTTTACTTAATTTATAATTTTTTTTTAAGTTGATTATGAGTTTCTAATGAATAGTCAATTACATTTTCCCTGTGGTATAAATATGACAAAACGCAGAGTTCCTTGTCTCATTGTCAATTGCCACTAGACTGGATCAGTGAGCAGGATGGTGACATGTGCAAAATAAAACCTCCAAAACTCAGCCTCACCTTTAGGGTCAAACAGTTATTTGGAATTAGTAAGTATTTTCTCTTCTACCATCAAAAACGTAAATGTTTGAATTTTTCCCAATGCTTCTTGGGCTTTAAATGGAGTTGTTTAAATTACTCAGTTTGAGCTTTCCAGCTACAAAGAAAAAAAGCACATCACCCCTCCTATTATCCTATTAAGTAAGGCGAAGGATCCGTGTTGCTGTGGGCCTGTTTCTCTCTAAAAGGCCTTGGAAATTCTTAGTGTATCACTGTATGAAATCTTTGGAATACCAGGACACTTTAAATACCAATCTGATGAATTCTGCCATTATATGGTAAAAATCCAAGATATGACCAAATCGACACAGAAGTGACGCAAAATCCACCTTTCATGATCAGATCTGAATCCTCTAAGACGTGAGCTCAAGAAAGGAAAGCATAAAGTGAACTCCTGACTCAGGATGATCTAGAGGTATTAGGCAAAGGAATGGTCAAAGTGACCCCTGTGAATGCTCAATCCTTGTGAAATTTTATAGGAGACTAAAATAATGATTTCTGAATAAATATTCTAAATTTAAAGTTTTAATTTTGTTAGATTTGTCATTGGAAGATTATGCTACTGCAGTAAAAGTTGCACTTAGTTGCCTGCGATACATTTAACCTCTAGTCATCATGGCCACATGATCTGAAAAGTGTTGCTGATTTTTACAACAGGGAAATCATGAGACGGAGTATAAAATATCTTTTTTTTTTTCTTTTTTTTTTTTTTACACTGGAGGCATCCTCGTTATTGTCCTGCTGATTTCTATGTTGTCATGCAGTCTGGTCGGCTTCATATTGATCGCTGTAGTTAATCTTGTCATTCTCTCCAGGACATTGGGTGAAAGGGAATCGATCTCTCCAGATTAGATGGGGCGTTTCAGTGCAGCACTCTTGTTAATGCTTTGGTCTACCAATAATCTGATCTATAACCAGCTCACATGTTTTGTCCAGTCAATATTAAGACACACGTGGTAAAATAATGCCCAAGTTGTTTAGCATTGTTTTAAACTATAAGCAGGCAGTGTTTTGAGGTGCGATCACTCCAGCGGGTGTGTTTTGACCAGTCAGGCAGGTGTTTGTGATGCTGAACTTTGTTTTATTCCCTTATTTTCACAGAGCACCATCAACCCAGTGGATGGGATCTACCAGCCCCCCCTGGGCCCTGTAGTCAACACCACAATGCCAACACAGACCACACTACCTACAGGTACTCTCACACTGTCACACCCTGATAAAAATACTTGCTTTTTTTTTTATTTTACCATAAAATCAGTGAGATGTAATCTTTCTTGAAACTTGAGTTTGTTTCTGGGTTTATTGTATAAAATGCTCAGATGTGACAAAGTGTAACTGGAAGACTCTGACCTGACTGTTAAAACTGCTGTGAAAACAAAAAGCGTAAAATATCAGCTGCCCCAAACGCAGCTGGCGTCTGCGTCTGCAGAGTCTCTCATAATGAGATGCTGGTTTTAATATCATCTGGCTTCCTTCTAGGGCGTCTGTTCAAACTCATTTGCTTTCTTTTTTGTTTTCTGCAACAGACGCTTCTCAGGTGTGTAAATCAGACCAACGACCCTCCACGTTGCCTGTTGGTCCCGTGGTCACAGTGATGGGGAGTCTGCAGACCCCAACTCCCAACAGCACAGGTAGGTTTTCATTGTTTGCCTATTCTCACAGCAAAATTGATACACAATATGTTAAAACCACACCAGGTTTTAGCATGGTATATCTCATTAGCAAACAACAAAAATGCTCAATGTAATTCCATATTTTATTGAGTCCAAAGTTAAGACCAGCAAGATGAAAATTGCAGCAAGAGCAGTTTGTGCTCCTACCTTCTGCTCTCCCTAGTTGCAAAAATGAACACCATTACGAGCTTTAAACCTCAATAATTTTTAATTTAACCTTTACTCAATTTATAAAAATTCTATTACTTATTCTGGAACTCTTAGTTTCACAACATTATGACCATCAAATAAAGAGGAGACAGCCACATTTTATTTCATGTCCTGATGACCTAGACTGCTGAATAAAAAATTTGCAACTCTTTTTGGGATCATTTGGAATGTAATGCCATTTACTGTAAAAATAAATAATGCATGAAATAAATAGTGATAACAATACATATTTCTCTGTGTTGATTGGTTGAGGGAATGATTTGAGATGCAGTGGTCAGGCTTTTTTTGGTCATGACTCATAAGTCTACAAGTTTTTTTTTTGTTTTGTTTTTCTACATTAAAAATATAACAGAAATGGAACATTGAAAGCTCTTATCCATGTTTAAAGATTTAAAAAATGTTAAATCTCTTTAACCAAGGGGTTTTCACGGTAATATATGAAACGTAAACAGTGATGTCAACTTCTGGCTTATATCCCATCAAACTGTGAATTAATCATGTTTTTTTTTTCATCTTTATTAGATGGTGAAATTGCTTCATTTCCTACAGGTTATTTCTTTGGTGCTACAAATCAATAATTTTAATGTGCTTTTTACTAAATTTACTGAGTATATATTGTCTTTGAACATTAAAAATAACCAAAGCTCATTCAGACTTTTTAATTTTCAGATGTGTCACAAGCCTGTACATAAATGCTGTTCCAAATATAAAGCTATACACTTTCAGTATATAAATGATGGCTTAACGATGCAATATGTTGTAAAAGTCAGAAAGAACATTTTATCCCAAAAAGAAAAAGTTGCTTTAGAACAAGTTGACTTCAAAGACATTGATGTAAAAGAAGCACAACCAAGTATCACAACTCATTGTAAGAGTATTTGTTTCTTAGAGGATCCTGCAGTGAGTTTACTTCAAAATATTTTCATGTAATGTGATTAAATGGTTGAACAAAATGAGAAGGAAACATTATGGAAACATTATGACCATCAAATAAAGAGGAGACAACCACATTTTATTTTATATCCTGATGACTTAAACGGTTATTATTTATTGTTGCGTGCCGTCGGCGGTGAACATTAGGTAAATTAAAGAAGCCACGTCCAGAAGCAAAGTTTGCAGCCTGTGTGTCTCCTGTGCTGACACAGCAGTATTAAAACGCTGTGCTGTGCATTAAGGATGCTCGCTCCATGCCTGACTGTGCAGTCATTATGCTCTGCAGAGGCAGCAGTCACTATGTTAATGCTTCTGTGCGCTGCTTGCTCGTCCTCCAGTTGATTTATCCATCATAAACAGAGCAGAGCCGTCCATCATACCAACTCTGATGTCTGCTTTGTGTTTTTGGTCATCAGGGAGTGGCCCGTCCGGCCCCAGCAGCGGCGTCGCCTCTCCAACTCACATCCCCCTGCCCTCACACTCAGTGCCAGACTTCTCCTACTCCTCCAGCGAGGATGAGTTTTATGATGCTGATGAGTATTACCAGAGCAGCACTTCACCCAAACACTGCGCAGAGTGAGTGGTTTTGCGTCTTCCACCGCCTACTGTGGATTTATTTTGTGCATTGAAAGCAGGATGGTCATTTCAGGTGGGGGAGTTTTGCTTAGATTCCTTAAAAGTCCCGCTGCATCACCAGCTTCAGTATCAACGGCTTCCTCTAAGACTGTCTCTGTACTTCAGGTTAATCAACTCATTCCTCCATCTTCTTTTTTTGTCCTCTGTCTCCTCGTCTTGCCCCCAGTCCCTCAGGGCCTCCTGCTGCCTCCACCTCCGCTAACGAAGAAACATCGTTAAAACGGCCTGCAACCACAGAGTCCTTCAACTCAAGCATGTCGAATGGCACCACAGATGCAGGTAACAGACAGACAGTAGTGAAAAGATATTAAAAAATACATTCAAAATGTTCATTAAGCTTATAGCTGCAGCTCCTGTTAAGTACTGGAGGGTTATAGCAAATGCTGTTTTCAACATGTCAAAAGTACTGCTAAAATATTTTACACTGTTTGACCATTTTGACTTTTTTCCCCATTACAACCACAAACTTCAATTCATTTAGTTACAAATTTTATGTGACAAATGATCATGAAGTAGTTTCTAATTTTGAAAGAACAGGAAAAACACAAGATCATAAATTTTTCTTTTATGTTTTTTACTAATAAAATTCAGAAGAGTGGCAGATGCATATCCCAATGTATCTTCTGACCTGTCGGCCACCTTTTGCACTTCTGCTGGCTGAAGTTTTTGTTGATTCCTTTTTTCAAAATGACACAAGATCAGATTAGATGGCGAGTGCCTGACAACATGAATTTTAAAGTCTTCCTAGACTTTAAAATTCACGCCCCACGTTTAGCTCAATGCGTCTTCTAATAAGCTCTCACTAGTCTCCTTCTTGCTTGGTCACTCAGTTTGTGAGGATGGACTGATGATCTACGAAGATTTATACAAATTCCTTCTAATTGATGATGGAATGAACTGAACTCTGGGGGGAATTTTTTGTATCCATCTCCTGACTTTTTAATATTTTCTCTGATTGCTTGGGGTGTTTTTTTGCATTCATGCTGCCATGAATACTGTTTAACCAATCACTTGAGACACAGTCATACTCAGGTGAATACTTTTTATAGGCACTGTGTACAAGAAGATTTGCTGAACTCATTCAATAATAAGAGAAATGTAGATTGCTGATGTTCCAGTTAACTGAAAGATCTGCTGCTGTTCTCAGACATGTTTGACAGCCATGACGACCGTGATGACGACGGTGAGGGAGAGTCTGTGGAAGAGCACAAGAGCGTAATCATGCATCTGCTCTCACAAGTCCGTTTAGGCATGGACCTCACTAAAGTAAGCACCCGATATTCTGCTGCTCCATCCTGCAGTTTTGTGCTGTGATATAAATGTTAAATTGATCTCGTCCCTGTTTCACTCTGTGCCAGGTGGTCCTGCCTACTTTCATCCTAGAAAGGAGATCCTTGTTGGAGATGTACGCAGACTTTTTTGCACATCCTGATTTATTTGTAAGGTGCGTACATTGTGACGACTCTTTCTGCAGAGGATCCGTGATGCAGAACTTGTAATGGTCTTTTAACCTTATTGTTCTGCATGCCTGACTAGTATCGCCGACCAAGCGGAGCCCAGGGAACGCATGGTTCAGGTGGTGAAGTGGTACCTGTCCGCTTTCCATGCAGGCAGGAAAGGCTCAGTGGCCAAAAAACCTTACAACCCGATCCTGGGTGAAGTCTTCTTCTGCCACTGGGATCTTCCAAATGAGAAAGAAGAAGCTTCTCCACCTACGGTGAGAAAATCCTGACTTTATTTTAGACTTCAACACGGCCTTGCAGAAGTATTTAAACTTTTTCAAATTGTATCTCCTTGTATCCAGGAAATTTAATGTCCTTATTAGGATTTTATGAAATAATCCAACACAAAGTAGCAGGTTAGTGTTTAATGCTCCTTCTGTCTGACTTGTGCTCTGTTGGACTTTTCCAGGAGACGGTATCAGATGGTCCAGTTCCCTGGTCTTCTCCCAGCAGTGTATCTTTTGTGGCGGAGCAGGTCTCTCACCACCCACCCAGTAAGTCACCAAGTATCCTCATCTTAGCATTCTCTGCTCAACCTTTCAGTGATTAAGATCCAGAGACATTTTGCCTAAAGCAGCTTTTTATCTGGCTGGTTTTTCATTCACGTCATCATCATCTTGTTCTTTTATTCTCCATGTAGTTTCTGCATTTTACGCGGAGTGTTTAAGTAAGAAGATCCAGTTCAACGCTCACATCTGGACGAAGTCAAAGTTTCTCGGGATGTCTATAGGTGTCCACAACATCGGTCAAGGTAAAGGAGACTCCTCCTCAAACACAACATGCTTGCACAGAATAATAATTATGCATTGATATTTATGGTCTGGTTGCTATCTAGGTTGTGTGTCATGTTTGGAGCATGATGAGCATTACATCCTCACCTTTCCTAATGGATATGGCAGGTATGTGCTGCACCATGCCCATGCTGGCTCTGGACGTTGGTTGCAGTGGACCTCTCTGATCATTAGACTGTCTCCGCAGGTCAATTCTGACAGTGCCATGGGTGGAGCTGGGTGGAGAGTGCAACATATCCTGCTCCAAGTCAGGCTACAGCGCCAACATCGTGTTCCACACCAAACCTTTCTACGGTGGGAAGAAGCACAGGGTCACAGCAGAAATTTTGTAAGATGAATGATGAAGCTCTTTAACAACTTACAAACTCATTTTTTCCAGGTGTATGGGACTATAGCTTAACATTTTTCTGCATTTTATTTTCCCCCAGTGCGCCAAATGACAAGAAATCTTTCTGCTCCATTGAAGGAGAATGGAACGGAGTGATGTATTCCAAGCTGGCAACTGGAGTGAGTTGTTTCTTCTTTTTTTCCTTTGATCAGGAATATTATTGTTGATTTATGATATTTGCTTGCAGCAGCAAATCCCCTCTGCGCTCCAGGTGTGCCGGTAAACTTGCTCAACATGATTCCTTAACAAACTCATATAGTAGAGTTCCTGTGCAGTTTTAACCCTCCTGAATTTACTGAACTCAAATTCTTGTCAATTTGTAACAATCACGATCTGGAAAAATTTCCTTTTTTTTCTCGCTCTTTTTTTTTTTGTTAAGTCTGGAAATAAAGGAGTTAAGAGTTTAGAAAATCTCTTTTTTTGTGGATTGAAGATGATGGTGGCATTTATTTAAAAAAATGGAAAGTATATATTTGTACATAAACATGTAGCCATCTTTAGAAAACCCCTTCTTGTATTCAGGTGAGAAATTTGACAATTTCCAACAACTTGACACAGAAAACAAGAATTCATCACAATTGATGTTGCTGCTGATTTGTAACGCTTCCACCTCAGATAAGACCCAGGCAGCTTTGTATATTTTAACTTTTCTAAAAATAAACTGTTACAACTTCTTTCCTACATTAAAGACTTTATAAAACTGAATGCTAAAAAAAATCAAGACTATTTGTTTTGTATGTTGAGATCTGAAGTTATGATGAGCATTTATGGGAAAAAAAAAGAAAACATGTTAAGTTTAGCAGTCGTAGTCTTGGAAAGCATTTTTTTTCTCCTAAAGCAAAAGTGAAAGGAAACCTATAAAAATATGTAACAAGATTTGAGTGTTTACCAGTTTCAGAAATATACTTTATTTCATGGTTTGTCAGCTTGATAAACATTTGAATCTCCAACCAGTTTGGGTATGTTCACTGCTTTTTAAACTAAGTATGGATGTTGTAGTGTCATGTTCATCTGAGCATGGATCCTCACATATATCTCTTTTTTTCTTTTCTTTCCTTCTTTCTCTAACTCTATGGTTTCTGAAGGTTCTATATTTACATGCCGATTAGTGTAGAACTAACTAATTGAGTAAATGTTTGCAAAAAGTGTCTCAAAAATAGACTAGTTTCTGGCAAAAAAAGACAAAACATGGTCTCTCCTGCCAACAAATAAGCATTTATCCTGCCTTACCCCTCCATCACATTAAGTAACATCTAAATGTTTTCTATGATCCCAGGAGAACACGGCGTTCATAGACACTAAGAATATGGTCACCATAAAGAAGAAAGTGAGAAAACTGGAGGACCAGTATGAGTACGAGTCCCGGAGGTAAAATTGGCTGCAAATTTTAAGTGAACGTTTTAAATATCTCTATCCAGACATGAGCATTTTTAACCCTGGTTTGTGCTCTAGACTATGGAGAGATGTGACCCTGAATCTGAAGCTTAAAGACATCGATGCAGCAACAGAGGCCAAACATCGTTTGGAGGAGAAGCAAAGAGCCGAGGCCAGAGAGAGGAAGGAGAAGGAGCAGCAGTGGGAAACTAGGGTGAGGCTTTCTGCCTTTGTTTCCATGGCTTCGTGCCACAAATCCACAGCTGTGGTCAAAACCTTTGATTTGGTTAATTTATTTCAAACAGGACAGAGAAAACATGTGCATGCATAACCAAGAACAAAAATAATTAGTTAACCACTAAAAGGAGAAAAGAAGTGAACACTTACTTAATCCAACTTCTTATCTCAATTTAGTTAAATTTATTACTTAATCACTCAATAATTGTGAACAATTTGTAATTACAACCATATTATAATATTCATCTGCCTGTTCAACATACCGGGCTAAAGTGCCAACAAAATAAATTATACTACATAGACAAAATAGTAACAAACCTATTGATAATAATAATGGTAATAATGACAATTATATGTTACTTGACTCTTAGCAGAAATACTGTCTGGATGTTTCACTGTCTGCACAACAGGAGGCGCTGTAGCGATCATCTTTACTCCTCTTCCTTTTCCACTCGTTCTAAACAAAATGAAACATGAATAACTTTATCTCGTCCCTCTGCAGTTCTATCATTGTACTTGGTAAAGAGAACTGGCTTTGTTTGATTTTAGCCTTCTGAACTCCAGGCCCACATCCAAAAGTTCAGAGCAGACACACACACGCCTGTCTGCTGCCATTCCAGCCTAGCTTTGCCCTGGTGGCAACCTAGTATCTTAGTGGAATCCATTTTATCACATAAAACTTCAATGAAATACATTCAAATATATGATTTGGATATGAAAAACTTTAAGTTTATTATTTCTTTTCCCATCCAGCAAATGTGCCATTTTCTCTCAAAGTGATTGGCAAAAGTAAAATTTGACGTTTTAGTTGTACAGGAGATTTAAAATGTTTTTGTTAGAGTTGCCGTTTTAAGATGAGATCTTTATATAGCTGTTTAAAATAAATGATTTGCCTCATGTTTTTTCCAGCTGTTCCATGAGGATGGGGAGTGCTGGGTCTACGATGAGCCGCTATTAAAGAGATTAGCCTCTCAAAGGCACTGAGAACGCCACGCCACTCTGATGAACACAGAAGTGCAAAAAGAAATCTGCACAGACACACAAGAGTCTTCATAAGAACTCTTTTGCAAAAAAAAAAAAAAAAAAAACACTTCTTGTTCAAGCCTTGGGATGATTGGTTGAACCTGTACACTGCTTTGCATCTGACTGTATAAAAAATGGAAATGAATGAAAGCATCAAAGATGTAAACATGAGCTCTTCTCCTTACTTGGGCAATTTCCTCTTCGCTGGCCATTGATCTCATCCCTTCCTCTTCTCCCCCTACACGAGACTCGGCACCGTTGAGAAGGGACGCAAGAGTAGACCATCAGCTTTAGATCCACACTCTCGATGATCCAGAGAAGCACTTGGTTTCCAATATACATGTTTTTTTGTTTCATTATATAAGGGGGAGCAAGAGGTTTGTGATTGATGGTGTACAATTCAAGTGAAGCTTGATAAAATAACCGGCGCTCTACATCTCAGGGAATCTGACTGAGGAAAGAAAGCTGCTGCACCCTCCCAGAGTCTGACAGCCTTATAGCAGTGGAGCGGATCGATCCTAAAGCGGCGGGAGAGAACTTCTCTGCTTGCCTGCAACTAGTTCAAACTGATCTTTATATATAGATATACATATAAGGAAAATATATATTCTTTTTTATTTCCAATTTTTTTGTTCTGTTTTTTTTCTGGCAATACTATAAAACTATTGGGGATATGAACTTGATGGCTTGCCGTCTTTAGGAGTCATTCCATTTTGCTTTTCATTGTTTTGTTTTCATTTCAGCGTGGCCAATTTTGTTTTTTGTGTCTTTAGTGTTATCCAGAAGCAAAACATGAGCCATGGCATCTAAATCCACTGATTAGGAGAGATGAGATGTATATTAAAGGAATATATGCAATTCAAAGTTTCAGTGCCAGTTATGCCAAAAAACAAATATAAGATTTAAAGAAAAGGAGAGTGGAGGGACTTTGAGCTGCACAGCAAACAGTTACCTGAAGGCATTCCTGAACAAAACTGATTGTTTACATGTTGTTCTTTCTCCATAGTGAGGATGTAAAGTCTCCCATTTGTCCTGCAGATCATCTTCTCATCGTAAAGCTCTCTCAAAGTGAGCCAACAGAGTAGACGCATCCGACTGGTTTCTGTTGTTTTATATTTTTGTGCTTTTCCATCCAGAACCACATGCTGGTCAATACTAAGCCTTTTGATCACAGACTCACTGCTGATTTTACTATTTAAAAATATAGTTTGGATCTAAATTTGGAGGTAAAAAAAAAAATCATCAGAACATGCTGAACAATGACAAAAACAATCCCTCTTATCAGTAGTTGAAGAGTTAATTATCAATTGATACAAAGATAGAAAAAACAAACTTGAAATGATCTATAAACTTACTGCTGATCCTGAAATTTCAGTAACATCAACGCAAATGAAAAGGCCTTTGTAATTGTCCACCTGGTCTTAAGCTCAATTTGAAGCTTTGCTTCTGTTTTTTCTTCTCTCCATGTTTTTTGTATAAGTTGTTGAATAGAGGCCTTGCCTTTCATTTCAGTATTGCCTGATAGAAGCAATCAAAACAAATGTATTTCTTTTTTTTTTTATTTCCTTCTCATCATAACCATTGATTGTATCTGACTCTCCTGATTATTGAAGCATTATATTAAATCTCTGAGAGTTATTTCCTGTCAGATTTGGTCTATTTATTTTAGGTCACCTTCTTTCATAACTGCTGTAAAGTTGTTTTTTTTATTATTATTATTTTTAGTCGATCAAAGCTTCATAATAAGATGTACTTTCCTTCTCTTGTGAAATAAATTACAACATAGGTCAACTAAGGTAACATGGCAATAATGAAAATAGGAGTAGAAATACGAACTGTTCAGGTTGAATGCTGTAGCTGTTGCAGTAAAACCCAAAATTATTTATATCCTTGGCAGATTTGAAGTTGTATTTATACCACTGAAAAGTTGATAGGAAATGAAAACGGCATCTATCTAAATATAATGAGACCATGCTTAAGAGGGATCATCTTGTCTTTTTTTTATGATGCCATTTACTTTGGTCTCAGTGGCTGAAAAACATGCCCACAGCCTTACGTTCCAACCACCATGCTAGACTGTAAGGGTGCTGATCTGCGGCCTTTTATATTTTAAATGAAGACCACTTCATTAACCTGCCAGACAGGTAAATCTTAGCTTCGACTGACTAAAGACCAGAAGTCGTCTTCATTGCCCAGGAAAAATCTCTCAAAGTCCAAGCAAGGCTTCATGATCCTCACTCAGAAAACTGACATCTTCTGATGTCTATTGGCCTGGTTAGGGAAATGTCTTCCTAGCCCTTAAAGCTGCAATTTTTCTAAGGTGCTCTTGAAAACAAAGAAATATGTTTGCTTCCTTAGAGGCATCTCTGCAGCACCACATTGAAATGGGCGAGTCACCTCCACTGGCTCTTCACAATTTACTGGTGTAATTTGAAGTGCTTCAATATATTAATGTTGGTGTCATTGTTAATTACTGCTAATCAGTTAAAAATATCATTTTATGTAGAATATTTTAGTTCTACAGTATCCATGAGTGAGTAGTTTAATGCTTTCCAGTGTTTTTATTTAGCACTATTTCTTTTCTATAAGCAAAGAAAGAAAATGGTAGTATTTTATAAACATAGCCATGTTATGGCTATGTTTATAGGCACTGTATAATGACTAGTATGTTTGTATTAGTTAGAAATATAAGTTATGCATAATGTATGCTTTCATCACTATGTCTTAAGCACATTATTCCATCCATCTTCATTACACCCTTGTCCCTTAGTGGGGTGCTGGTGCCCATCTCCAGCCACGTTCCGGGTGAGAGGCGGGGTACTAGTCTATTTATTAGGTCACTAGTCTGTCGCGGGGCAACACAGAGAGACAGGACGCATGCACACCCACACCCAGGGACAATTTGGAGAGGCCAATTAACCTGACAGTCATGTTTTTGGAATGTGGGAGGAAGCCGGAGTACCCGGAGAGAGCCCACGCATGCACAGGGAGAAGTCCATGCAGAAAGACCCTGGGCTGGGAATCGAACCCAGAACCTTCTTGCTGCAAGGCAACAGCTCTACCAACTGCGCCACTGTAAGCACATTATTGTAAGTATTTTGTGTCACATTTCAGAGTGCCAGAGGGTCAAACATATTTCAAATATAGACTTTCTTTCAGAATAGTTATTTGTTCTTGTAGGAGCGCCATGAGGGATAAACTTGTGCTTCTAAAACCTTTACAAATAATTGAACTTGGACTGTAATCGAAAGGCAGCAGATGGCGCTAAACGGCGCTAAATGTCTTCCTACTTTTTTCCCATCAGCCCTTGCGAGATTATCTATATAAACCTCTCGCACCGGCTTCTCCCTCCCATTTCGTCTCTGTCGAGGTAAGGGTGTTGCAGTTTAGCCGCTGCAGTTTTTAGTTAATTAATTAACTGTTTGACCACGGTATTTGTTTGTAGTTTTGCTGTTGTTGACGCAGCTTTAAGTTTTTTTCTTGTAGTTTAAGTTTTGTTTTAAGGGGAAACTCCGGTAGGCCTCAGCCACGTGTTGGTGTTAGCATGTAGCTGTCTACACCAGCCTCGCTGCACCTTAATGTAGCTGTAAATAGTCGTTGTCCCATTGATAAATGATGTAATTTCGTGTTGTTAGGGACATCTGAGTTAATATGATGCGACACAACACTCTGACTCAATGGGACAGTTTGGCTGCAGGCCTGAGGCGTTAGCCGTGCAGCTCCTCCTGAAGACCGGGCTTTCTAAATGATGCAAAAAATAAGTTTAGCTCTTTAATATTTATTAAAGTGCTGCTTTCTTGTTTGCAGGGCGGTGTATGGGATATGCTGAGATGGAAAGCCATGTGGCATGGTGAGAACAGTTTCCTTAAGTTAGCTTAGCACACGTTTGCACCAAAGCTAAATTGTGTGACTGTTCTAATTGCTTATATTTTCTGTTTAGGGAAACCATGGATCATCCGACTACTGCAAGTCTGCACCTTATGCATAGGTGTGTAAGTTTTCCCTCGCTGAATAGGGGTCATCCTGTGTGAAGGTCGATGATTAAGTTATAAGAGTAGTGGACAGAAGTGATTTCTGAGAAATTTTAAAAATGAGGCCTCATCAGTTTAGCTCTAATGTGTAATCTGCTAAACTGAACAGTACTAATGAGAAATCATCCACAGGTTATGGAGTAATTCAGATAGCTGAAGGACCAGTAGGATGGAGGTAAGGCTCTACAGCTTTGTAACATATATTTGAAGGCAGAATAATGCATCTCTCTGGTGTGTCCTGTGAGTTTAAGATGTTCCCAAATAAGTTGATTAGCAAAAAAAAAAAATGACAGACTATGTAACTGAACCTTTATTATTATTCATGTCATCCATTCATCAAAATGCAGTGGACCGGATTGCTTTAACTGGTTAATGTATTGTACTAGTTTGGGCACTGAAATCCAGTTAATCGCAGTGCCAAAGTAGTTATACATATTCATGTAATCTAGTGTCTCTAGCTAAATATGCTGCGAGTTTAGGCCACAAGCCTAATGAACATTGGCATAAATCTGCAGCTCTGAATGTAAAACTTGACCATCATAAACTGGTTTATTTCAGACACTGGATTAACTGATCTACTAAACATGAAAGAACTGCATTCAGATTTTAAAAATGTAAAAACAAAATGTATAGGTACTCATCTGGACTAAACATTGATAGGCTAGGCTACATTTTGTAACTTGTTCCAATAAAAGTCAGTTTTCTGATTAAGCTGTTAAGATTTAGATGCAGTTATTCCTAGGTCAAAATTCAAAATTGAGGAAACTTCCACTGTAACCTGGAGCGACACCCGAGTGAAGCATTAGTCTGCCTCTGATCTCTGTTTCAATAATCTTGTGCTGCGGTGATGACAATTATTTGCTACTCTCGACTAGATGGATGACGATACTCCAACCACCTATATTTATAATCTGAGGCACAAAGAACTTGATGCATTTTCTCGTTGGTTCTGTACCCTTTTATTAATTGCGCATCTTTATGTTTCAGGTACGCTGATGGCTTCAACAACTGAGATGCAGGTGATGACCAAACTAAGTCTACTCCATGTTTTCTGGATGACTGTCTGTGATGAATTTTGTTATAAAACAATGGGAATCTCTCTGAAAAAGAGTGAAAGAGGACTTTATTCTGACACAGCGTGAGCTGAAGGCTGGATGTCTGTGCTCAAACCTCAACTCTTAGTAATCAGTCTTTCTCCTGCAGGTGTTTGGCGTCCTCGTGCCCTCTGCTCCAGGTTTTTAATCTGTTGGTGAGTTCTTATTAGAAATAACCTGAAGTATACATGTTATCTGATGCAATGATGATCTTATAGTTCAGCAGATCACTATGAAGAATAAACTTTCGCTCCTATCTGATGCACCGGCTTCCCTAACCTCGGTTACAGTAGCTCAGTGACTCTTTTACTTAGATTTCTTTTTGTTTTTCAGGAACCCGAGTCTGCAGCAGCTGATGAAGGTGAGCTTTATGGTGAAGATGCATCTTTCAGTAACATTTGATACAATGATGACTGCATAGTTCAGCAGATTATCCTATGAAGAGCTCAAATTGTCTTTCACCCCTAGCTGACGTATCAAACACAAATATCTGAATGTCCTGGTTGCTTAAAGTCAAAAGCTGATCAGTTTTATCTCCTGCTTTCTGATAGGAATGGATGCCATCATGCGACTCCCTGCTGCTTCACAGGTAAGATTTTTATCTGCTGCAGGTTGAAGCTAAAATAAGTTCAGGTGTGATGAGTTTGAATCAGGTCGCTGATCCCGTTGAGGAAATAAGTAACGCTCTGATCTGAAGTCAGTATTTATTTGATGATTGCATAAATAGATATCATTTTAAGACATCTATTTTTTCCATTTACAGAGCCTCTGAGGGGAGTGGCAGCTCATACTAGAGGAAGCTGAACTGAAAGGTGAGTAAAAATGACGTCTTGAGCACCTGGTTGAGGAGACGCCACACCTCTTCCTGGGATCGATCATAGTCTGACCTGTGATGACAAAATGAAGACTGATTAACCATGACGTGTTATATTAGCTCTAGCTGATGTGGTCAGTTCACTGGTAGTCCTGTTCCCGCCTTGATTGTTTATCTGACTAATGCTCTTGTCTCTTCAGGTCAACAATACTTCTGGACTGCCGTGTGAAAGCGGACACTTTAAACTTTGGTAAGGAAGGAGTCACTGTTGTGAGACATTAAACGTGGGTTCAGTGATGTCCAAACAAATGTCTGACCTGAACTGTAATGTAGACAAATGCAAAATATTACTGAGCGACCCAGTGAATGTAAACATTTTTAAAACAAGTTGCCGACCTGTAATAAGGTTCTCATTCATTCTTTACAGGAGGTGAACTTGAGCAACGGTAAGGATTTACTTTTATTTTTAACTCATTTTAGAAATTTCTATAAATTGGCCATTAAACCGGTGATGAAAAGATTCTGCCAAATGAATATAAGCATTGATTATAACCCTTACCGTTCCATTATTTCTGAGGTTTTGTGGTCAGTTTGAGACCTAAATGTTCATTAGAAGAGACTTTGGTCTGATGAGCCGCTTTCTTGCAGGCGCCGACATGAAGATGATGGGAATCTTATCCTCGATTTACTGAACTGATGCTGCGATGAGGATGGTCTGAGCTTCTGCAGTTTATTTATAGTTTAACAAAGATTGTTATGGATTACTTGTCACAAGTCAATGAAGATATAAAATGTTTAACAAAGTTGGACTGAATTTATTTTTGATGGCACAGAGGTGATGCTAAAAAGCAAAGGGATAATTTTCGTTGGGGTAAAAGCTAAAACGTAATGCTGAACACTGTAAAACACTATTAATAAAATAATGGGAGTCATATGCAGTCCATGGTCTGGAAGTATTTGCCTGACTTGAACTAGTTTTAAGTTTACATGAAATCCAAATGTGTTACTGAGGTACCCAGTTTCTTTTCCTTGTGAATCACCACAAACGTTTAAAGGATCAATGGGTTTTGTCCTTTTTTACTACTTCAGATTGAAATGACCCTGGTGTCAAACTGGATTGATGCCTATAGAGGGGAAAAATTGCCATTTTGGAGGGATTGAGCTGGAAAGCTGCTAGAAATCCATTTAAAGTACATTTGGAAAAGAGATTTTAAAATGAATCTGATTTAAAGCAGCTCTTCCCAAAGTGCCACAGTGAGACTACTCAGAAAATCACTTTTATAAAGTTAGTGGTATAGTGACAAGTTAATTTAGTAAATGGCTTGGCTTTATCTTTAATTTCTATTTGTCTTTTGATTTGAGTTCATGTCGTTATGAAAATGAAGACTCCACAATTAATTCCAACTTCAAGAACAGAAAGAATTTTGTATTGGAAACCCTGAAACACCAGTATTACGTTAATGCATATAAATTAAAAGTATGCAGCCCTGACGGTGACTTGAACATAAGCTTTATGCATAGTTTAGTGACTGTTTGCTTTAATAGTTGCTTTGGCTCCACTTAGTGGTCGCAAATGTACAGGACGTCGAGATTGAACAAAATATAGCCTCTCCACAAGACATGACTAAACGAGCCCAGAGTATGAAGTAGTAACAAATGTATTACAGTAATGGATGGTGCAGATGGTTAACATGCAAGACCTTCTACATAAAAACTGTCTTGTTAAAACAAATATTCTGGAAATGCCGTCAAGGCAGAAACTTGATTGCTGATCAAATTAAATAATTTATTTATAGATTTAATTACTACTAGGTTCCTAAAAGTAGTCTTGGATCTGAATTTCACGCTCCGTCATCACAATTTTCCTAATAAAAAAAACTCCCGCAAATCTGTCATTAGTTTTGGTTTTAGTTTGTCACCACACGATTGTTACAGTAGTCCCCATGTAGAGGAGCACCAGGCTCTACAGTGGTAAACAGTTGGTTGTATTAGTGTAAATAAAAATGTTATTTACAAATAAAATATCTCTTTTAATGGAGCTGAGTAAACAAATATGTAGAAACCAGTTTTTTTTTCTAAGGAATTAAAATGTTTGCTGTTATTTTAAAACCTCATATTAAAGTTTCAGTTCCAACTATGTATCCAACAAATGCATAGTTGGAAAAATTTAAGTCAGTCAGTTATGATGGGCAGCATGAGGTCACTGATTATTACTGATCACATCCAGGGAGGGGTTAGAGATGGTGACGTCTGAGCATGGTATAAAGATGAGTTAATTTGTACATTATTTAAACGTAGATGCAAATTGACATCTATTTTTATTGACATAAAAGAAGTATTGCAATCAAACCTGTTTATCCTGGTAAGCAAACGAGTAAAATAACACAAACTGTGAAACCGCATTTTAAGCAGCAGCTTCCTTGTAAGCAAGTCAGTTTAGTAGTGAGGAAAATAAGTCGCTGTTGACGTGATGTTGGTGTTTTTCTGTTCCACATGAGGAAGAGAACAAATCAACCTGCCGCCGCTGCTTTCCCCCTCTTTTCTGTGTGGGCGGAGTCAGGCGGAACCGGCTGGGCGAAGCTAGTGCTTTCCCGGACATAATTTACAGCTGGTACCGTAGCGTGGGTGGAGACTGGACTCCGGCGCACCCACAGCAGGCTGTCACGTAGCGAGCTGGTGGTTTAAATAAATGAGAGAGAAGCTCCGCTGCCCTGTATCTCCTCTGCCGCCGCGGCTCTCCGCCCTGCTCCCCGATGTTTGTGCGCTGGCTGCTGCCTCTGATCTGCGCGCTGTCCGCAGAGGCCGACATCTTCCCCCTCGATAGCATTAGCAACGTCTCCACTTACTATTTCAACTATTTCTACTGCAACATCTGGGAGGGGGAGTGTCAGCCCCACCAGGATGATGCCACACAGCAAGGTGAGCAGGAATGTTATTGCACTGATCTTTGTTTTGATTGACGATCAGTGCTTACTACAGTGTTATAAACCCGGGTTTTGTCTCTGTTGCTGTGAAGTTCCTGTCGGGGACCTCTGGCCAGGCTTTCCTCAGGACTACACCAGCCTCCTGCATCAGTGGTACTGTAGCCTGGGCCAGTGCTGTGAGTCTGGAGACTGCAGGATAACCAACAACATCACAGGTGATTTGTTTGTGTGTTTCACCTCTGCTTAGCCGACCTGAGAGAGTCAACATCTGTAACATTGTGAGTCTGTGGGGAGGGAGAACCTGTCCAACCACCTTCAGCAGCAGTAGTTTGAAGTATTGTTGGAGATAAAGTTTGAGTATCTCTTTAGCACCGTTTCTGTTGTGGACTTTCTTTGAGTCTGGCTAGAACATTTTGCTTTTGGTATAGGTCTGAACTTTAATTAGGCCCTTGCAGTATTTAGGGGCTAAGATTTAACGATTACTGTAGAATAATTCTCAATAATTGCAAGGTGCTCAGGCCCAGATGATCACTCCCCCACCACACTGCTTGACTGGTGTTAAAGATGCACCAATTGATCAACAAATTTTTCCTTTGATCAGATTGCAGATCATTTCGTACCCTTTTTGAGTTTTAAGGTTAGGGAGATATTTTTTTGATGTGTAAATTAGTGTAATTTATACTCACTACTCCAGTTCAAAATAAACCTGCAGCACATTTTCCCTCTCTTATGTGATACAGTACTTTAAGTAAAAAACACACTATACAGACTAGTGAATGTGTGTTTCAGGTCAGCAAATTATTCTTGGTGCAGTTTATTTTTAAAAGCATCTAGATGAGGGCAGCACAGTGGTGTTCATCAAGTTTGCATGTTCTCTCTATACACCCATGGGTAGTCACACTTCCACCCTAACTTTGTTATGTTAATTTGGTTCTCTAAGTGCCCTTGTATAAGCGTGTGCATGCATAGTTATGGGTCATTGTCTCTGCTACCCCAGTGTTTCCCAGTGATGGACAGTAAAAGCTCTCCATGACCCAGCATGTATAAGCTGGTATGATAAATGGATGGATGGACCTGCACCATGGCTTGATTTGTCTGAACGTTGGTCCAGCTGTCTTTTGGTTCGTCCAGATGCAGCTCTGCAAACAGAAGTCTTGCTGCCACATTCCTTTCAGAGAGAACAGCATTTCTCCTACCAGCTGTCTGTCTTTTTCTGATTGTGCTTCCATGAACGTCAACATTTAACTTCACCAAAACTTCTGCTTTTATAAAGGTAGTCGTGCTCACTGACTGTCAGAGAATCAAGTGTGTTTGGTGAGCAACACCTGGCTGCTACTGTCCTTAAAATCTCCCATGGAAGCAGGAAGAGAAGACAGAGTTTTCTCCATGACACTCCTGACTGTCATGGAAACTTTTATCTTTCCAGTCACTACGTTTCGTTCCAGCTCTAAGAAAGTTGGCCGAGCCTCTTTATTGTTTCCTGTTATCTCATTTTATTGTAGGTTTAATGTAGTAGTTTCTTATCAACCAATCAGTAAACATTTTTGTAAGACGGCCAGGATGACTAATGTTCCTGTTATAATCATACGTTTGGACAGGAAGCTTGGTTGGGAAATAGGTGTTTAAACTGATCGGTTTAACATTTGAAAGTCTTCAAGAAACCATGCACCTTACATTTACAGAGGAGAAATATAACCAGTTTGTTAGTATAATTTTTTATCTAATTGAATTTGTAAAAACTGGCTAAGAAGTAAAAAAGAAAAGAAAAATAACTCAAGTGCTGTATTGTGTATCTGTTGTTATCTCCCCACTCAGGGTTGGCCAAGGACCTGCAGACGAAGCTCCACGGCCAGCATCTGGTCCAGTCCGTGGTTCTTAAAGCCATCCAGGGCTTTATCAACAACCCAGAGTCCAACAAGCCTCTGACGCTCTCCTTCCACGGTTGGACCGGAACCGGCAAGAACTTTGTAGCTCGTATCATCGCTGACAACCTGTACCGGGACGGGGTGAAGAGCGAGTGCGTCCGTCTGTTTATCGCCCCGTTCCACTTCCCCCACGCCAGACTGCTGGACACGTACAAGGTGAGACGTCCAGGAAACCAGTCGGCCCACGGAGCTGGACGACGTGTTCCAGGAACATGGCAAACATGTTCGTGGGTCGGCTCCCTTGCTTAATCAGATGTTTAGTCTGCGTTTTGAAACCCAGCTCGCTCGTGATAACGGTCACAATCTGGACCGATGCTTCAGGTCAAATATCGGTGCTCCAACACCACAGATATGCGTGGATTTTTGGAACCTGGCACGAGTCCAACTGGGCCACAGTGACACAAATGGACTCCTCATTTTTACCCAATATCTGTTTTAATACTAGACTTTACATAGCGGATTGATAGGACGAAGAACAGCTCTCGACTGGATACTGTAAAAGTCTATTGTTGCATCTATTGTCATGGAGATAAAAACTTTGTAATAGCATGAGTTTAAAAAAAGGTAATTTATTTCTATTTGGAAAAGTCAGAAAAATGAAGGTCTGAAGGTATTAAGTTCTTCGCCTATAATAGCTTCATTTATCACTCTTTTAATCCCTCGTTATCAGTGGTATCATTATTGTTTTTGTCTTTGAATTTACTTAATAGTTTTGTGTTTTTAAGGCGATTGCCTTTATTTGTTTTGTATGTCTGTCCTGTTAAAGCACTTTGTTAAAGACTGTATAAAAAGTGCTGTATAAATACATTTTGATTGATTAAATGTGTGATATTGAATTTGCTCCTCTTCACTGGGTCCAGGGTCAGCTGAGGGAAGCCATCCGAGACTTGGTGCTGCGTTGCCCACAGACTCTGTTCATCTTCGACGAGGCTGAGAAGCTCCACCCGGGCCTCATCGACGCCATCAAGCCCTACATGGGTCACTATGACAACGTGGATGGGGTCAGCTACCGGAGAGCCATCTTCATCTTCCTCAGGTTGGTGGATCAGGCTAAGGGATGTGAAATCTGGGTCACAAGCTCAGCTCCACTCAGTGCTGTTCTGACAGCTCATTCTCAGTGAAGGATGGGTTTTCTTCTTTATGCATTTTTCATGTTTTTAGTAGTTTATGTTTATCTTCTTGAAGTACTGACCAGCAGAGGTTTGAAGTCCTTGAAATGTTTTATTCATTTTTAATTTATTTTACGCCATTTTCATAAGGAAACATTTCTCTTAATTTTTTTAACTAAACATTTTGTAACACCCATAATAAGTGAAATTATTTAAAGTCAACATCATTTTTCTAAGCAAATATTCAGAAATTATTAACATCTAATTTAATTTTCCCATCAATATTTTCATTAAAAATTCATAAAAACATTGAAAATGTTCTTCAGTAATTAACACAATCCTAAGCTCATTTAGATAGTTATTATTAGCATTAGGGCTGTTGTAAAATAATATTTTAGTAATCGAGTACTCTATAGAATATTCTTATATTCTCTCTTCGGTCTCAGCGCCACTCCTACCGTTCGCTCCAAAATCGTTGCGACGTGATTCTGACGCCACAATAGCTGGCGTAGTCCAACCATCGCTCTGCAAAATTGGGGGAGAAATCCTTATTTCTCCCTCAAGTCCTCACAAAGGGCCGCACAATTCAACACCATGCTGCTACCACGTCACAACAACTCATAGGCGATGCCCACCACAAATAATCATCTGGCCGTAACACGGTGCGCTACGTAATAAAACATCATTTAACGAAGCTTCGACTCAGATAAATTTTCCTCGAGAAATTTGAATAATCGAGGTACTCGAATCATTCAAAGGAATCGTTTCTGCTCTAATTGATATATGAGTTTGTGGGAGTTCTCATCTGCATGTTTTGGACATTCTTTGTGGCTATATTGTTTTACAATAAATTATAGCATAATACAAAGACTAGTATTGTGTTGTAATATATCAGGAAAAGTTTGGAATTTGTGAATGAAAACCTTGTAGGAACTCTGAGAGGTAACTCAGATCAACCAGGTTTTTATTAATAATCATGTTTTCATTAACACGAATAGTCACCAAATACATGTTCACTAATTATCTAAATGGATATTTATTTTTAAGAGTCTTTTCCTTAACTTTTGAACTTCAGCTAACTTTAGCAGGTGTCTTCACTATAAGGCTGATAAAAAAAAGAAAAGAAAATAAATAATACAGTTACAGAGTTTGTTTGTTTCTGCTTTGCTAATCTTGACCTAATGTATGCAGAAATGCAATATACATGCCACTGCTTTTCATCACTACAGTAACATAGGCGGTGCAACAATAAATGACGTGGCGCTGGACTTCTGGCACTCGGGTCAGAATCGGGAGGACATCGGTATGGAGGACCTGGAGCATCGGCTTCGAGCTGAAACTCTGGAGACCCAAGGTACCCGGCTCAGCCAGGTTAAAGTTCAAGTAGTAAAATGTTTGTTTTCTCTGCAGCTGGCAAACTGAGCCACAAACATCTAAAAAATAATTGAGTGAAACTAGGGCTGAAAAGCATATTAGCGTTTCATACCAGTCAATATTGATAATTATTATTGATTAGTTTTGTGTTTTAAATATCTGAAATACTGTCAGTCTGGTTGAATGACATTTCCTGGTTTATCCACAGTTTTCACGACATTGTTTTTATTTTTAAGCAGTTATGAGGCATAGTAGTGAAACCTTAAATAGCTGCTGTTATTCTACAGGTGGTTGCTAGGTAACCAAACAGTGGCTGAGCCAGTTGTTGCAAGGTAACCAAAGATTGAGAGCGTTAGTTGATGCCTCCAACCTCGCTTAGCTGGCTGTGAGAGGTTTCTCTGCCTACACGCAGAATATTCTGCCTCCACTAGTGTGTAGGCAGAACATTCCGATCAGAACATTCCGATCAATGTTCTTGATCGGAATTCAGCGAAATTATTGAATATTCTGTCAGACATATTATCTGTGTCTGATTTATTGCCATAAATCAGTCATTGTTATTGGTTTATTCTGTTTGTTTTCAAGACTGTAGTTAAATTTTAATCATGTTTTTATTCCAATTTGGTTGTTTGTATTTTTTATTATTCTCTCTTTCTTAGGGGGCTTTGCTCAGAGTGAGTTGATGGCGGACCACCTGATTGACTTCTTTGTGCCTTTCCTGCCGCTGGAGTACCGTCACGTGAAGCTGTGCGCGCGAGACGCCTACACAGCGCGAGGTCTGGAGGCAGACGAAGCAACACTGGATGAGGTAGCCAAAGCGATGCTGTACGTTCCCAAAGAGGAGAGACTCTTCTCAGCCCAAGGATGCAAGTCCATCCCGCAGAGGATCAACTTCTTTCTCCCCTAGAAGGAGAGAAAGAGAGAGAGACGCAGCAACCTGGAGGAGGTGTTACGATTGCTTTTCCGGCCCATCTGCATTCAGAGCCACAGAGTGTGTCCTTTGCTCTGTTCTGTGCACTAACCCTCTCCCCACACAGACACACACGCCGTGTCTGTCCAGGTCCCTGGGAGACGGCGAGGCAGCAGGGCAGGTTCAGGATAAGAGGAGGGAGCAGCGGGAGCCGCCCTGCAGGGATCAGGAGCGTTGCTGGAAACAATCATTCCAGACAGTCGTTACGGGAGGCGTGGCTGATCTCCCTTACCTGCCCGGTTTGAGTATCACAGCGTCAGGTTGAATACGTGAAGAAGTCTTTGACTATGAAAACTGATGTATCCTCTCACTATTTATGTTAGTTTTTTTTTTTACAACTTGTGCTGATTTTTATGTAGTCTTAAAACTTCACATGTCATGTGTTGGTATTTGCAGATGTTGTGCTTTTCTTCCCGCCGTTATTTATTGACATCATTTGTGCCATAGTTGAACTTTGTTACTGTGCCATGTGGTGTTTCTTAGTAAAGCATAAAACAAACTTGAGATCATTTTGCATTTTACTCTTCTATCACAAGGTGAATACACAGCACTCTATTACATTATTATCACAGGTACTTAGCGCCCTTAATATTCCAGTTCTTCTGAATTGTTTCTACCTTACTTTTCTCACACAACCCTTGTGTTTCCAGAACAGTCATGTAAATGTTACTGAGAAATGTTACCTTAAGCTAAGAAAAATCTATAAAAGTTTTTAGTAAATGTCTTTTTCCTCTAAAGTGAAACTGTGAAAGGCCTTTTTTATGTGAACCCAACACGTAATTATGTTTTTATTTATTTTATTTGTTTGCTGTCACCTTGAAGTACTCACTCTGACTTAGGTTGACGTAAAGGTTTTGTTGTTTGAAGTTGAAATTATTTCACATATATTGAATTATTGAAAAATGGAATAAAGCCTTAAAATATTAACAATAGTTTTAATTTTTTTGGTTCTGAATTGGTGGTCAGCCATGATTTAGGAATTGTGTGAATGAATTTCAAATTGGAGTGTTTTTATTTGTGCATAGATTTAGGAATTAATACAATTTCCACACTAAATTCAGTCAGCAGTATTGCATTAATTTATTGCTATTAAGACACAATGTCTCATATAGTCCTCTGTAGTTTAAAAGTATTCATTCTCACTGAACTTTTCCTGATTTTTTTTTTTAGATGTCACAACTACAAATGTCAACGCATTGGGATTTTACAGGATAGACCAATACCAAGTGGTGGGAAAAAATATCCATGTTTTTTAACAAATACAAATCTGAAAAGTGTGGCATCCAGATTTATTTTGCCTCCTTTACTCAATCGCCAAAGAAAATTAGGTGAAAATGTTTCCTACCTGAAGATTCTATCTGCGTGTAATTTAATCTCGTCTTAATTACATGAAAGTTTACCAACAAACCTTTGTTCTCTAACAAAGGATTGTTAGAGAATCTTACAAAACAAGCACAATAACAGCCAAGTGACACAGCAGACAGATTTCCAGTTGATAAGAATACTGTTGCAGGTACTGTAGAAAATTATTGTGAATTATTTACATAATAACAATCACACATTTCAATAAAAAGCTGCAGGCTTTTTACATTTGGACACTGGTCCTCCAGTATTCATACGTTTTTAGTATTACAGTCTGCTAAAATCTGAAAATACTTTGTGTCACTAAATGTATAACTGTCCGTTTTAATATGCATTATTACATTATAACACACAGTGGAAATCGTCCCACAAAAAAAGCCTTCTTTATTTCCGCTGTTGGGGCTGCAGCCAATCAGAGCCAAGAAAATTAATGTTAACCAGAAGCATATGAAGTTACATTACTTCCCATGCTGAATTAAAAAAATTTATATATTAAATATTCGCTACAAAAAATAAGTAAATAATCCGTCAAGGTGGAGGTTAATTCTGATATTTTCCAGTCAAAACATGCAGAATATGGCATTTATTTTGTGAGGAATGTGCACAAAAACCAGAGAAAAAGCCATGTAATAATGTATACAGATTGAAACTCAAATGTAACTAATGCTTCATATGTCAAAAGTTGTTTTTGCCTCTTGTGATGTCATCAACACAAAAAACGAACAAAGCGGGTTTTCATCTGTACGCTTTGTTATACTTTGTTCAATTGTACAGAGAAAATCCATAATTTACTATGTTTTGTCTTTTTTACATTTGTTTTTGGATTAACAAATGCACTGCTAAGGTAAGGTTTAAAATAAATCCAAAATCTCGTAAGGACTGTCTTTTTTCAAGATATATTTCCATAAATATTCTCAAGTGTTCACTTTTAAAACCAAACTAATTATAAACTCTGAATATTCACGGTTTAATTAAGCACTACAGAAAACATCGTTGATTTTACATGCTGGTTTATTTTTCTATGGTTTGTCTTCATTGGTTATTCTGGTGGGGAGTTCTACGGTACTAATAAGATCTATTCTCCCACCCTTCTTTTTTTTCCCTTCAGCCATGTGATTCATCCAGGAGCATCATTCTTCTTGGGGCGTGTATCAAGCAAACGCGTGGTCTTTTCCTATTGGCTACAAACTGTAGCGGTCAGATTTTCTCTCTTCCGATTGGCTGAATGCCGCGACACTGGTTTGGAGCCACCGGCCAATCAGATTCAGACATCTGTTCCGAGCAGAGAGGAGAGAGGCTGGTGCTCCTCGGCGGCTCGGTACTGTAGCATGACTGTATGAGAAAGACTGGACCAGCACCGCCGACATACAGAATAGAAAAAGCAAAAATATCCACATAGGCGTGTATTCGTAGTTTGCTATCTTTATTCCGGACGGAGTGCTTTTAGCTCGTAACCATGACAGCGCTGTCGCTGATTTTGATGGCCGTGTCTGCCGCCTCTGTCCTGGCCGAGTCCTCTGTGTATTTCCGAGAGCAATTTGAGGATGGCGGTAAGGTTATCTATATTTTACCTATATTTTATTATTATGTTGTGACTAAATATCGATTCTTTCCACTTTTCATTTGTTTTAGCATCAAATAATAATAATAAAAAATGCTTAATTGATAGAATGGGGTTTCATACTTTGAATATTTTTAATGCAATAATTTTGCACACATCAGCTGCTCGCTATAGGGATAAAAGACATTTAATCTATAAGATGATCAGTTTTGGAGCCCCTTCTTCTTCTGCCTCAGTCCTTCTTCTATAGTCCATCTGTTTCCTACCCCCAGCTGTCTTCGAAGCTCTCCCCCCCCCCACCCTGCAGCACATCCCTACCTTGGTCACTCTCTTATATCCTCCTCATCCCTCAGTAACATGCATTTATCGTCTTTATCATTAGCAGTAGTACAGGTGCTTTTAGCAAGGTGTGATGCTTATCACAATGAATGCTCAACCTGATCTTGTCTGTACAGATGCCTTCAATAGTCGCTGGATGGAATCCAAGCACAAGTCAGACTATGGCAAGTTTGTGCTGTCTGCAGGGAAGTTCTACGGAGACTCAGAGAAAGATAAAGGTGAGTGGGGAAAAAAAAAAAACCACCAGTGATGTGGAGCTTGACTTGTAAATGTAACTTAATAAATGAAGGAGTTTAGATGATCTAACGGAGGTGAGCAGTGGTGGTTCTTGTATGAATGTGGCACTGGGTGAGCCACACACCTGGTCTCTCATTAACTCCATTTGGCAATAAAACAAAAACAAAAAAAACAAGCAAACAAACAAAAAATATCATTATTATATAGCAGCCACAGAAAGAGCTAAATTGATTTACCCATTTATGTCAAGAGATGGACAACTTGATGAATAGTACTTATGGGCTGCTATGGGATTCTCATTAATCTTGAGTAAAATCACAGCTGCATAATATTAGTTATATATAATGTTGACTCAGACATAACTTATTTTATATAAACAGAAAAACAATTGTAATTCCTGTTTTACTAAAATAATTTACCTTACTGTTTATCGCAGTTTAATTAATGTTATCACATTTATTTCTTGTGATTTTGATACATTGACTTAAGCAAATACGCAGCATTAAAGTCCTCTAAATTCAGTTTGCACAGAATATTAAGTAGCCATTCTGGTCTTAATAGAGAATTACATATGTAACTAGCAGGTATTAGCTGGTTGGGTAGGCATGCTGCTGTCAGCTGCCTATGAGTTCTGCACCTTCCAGCTTGTTGGCTTTAGTTTTAAACCTGCAATACCTCAATAAGAATGATGGGGGGTGCTTTGAGGATGTTTTAACTGCTAGGAAATATTCACAAAGCATCTGTCTTCTTCTAAGAGCAAGAAAGTGTGGTTGTCTTTTTTCATACAGCTGACTTGGCAGTGTGCAGCAGCTCTTGGCTGATGGCAGTACTGCATTAGTATATGCATCGTTCAAGTGAAGAAAAGGTGTGAGATGCATCAGTAAAACAAGTGTAAACTGTTAGAATAATGTGACAGAAAAATAAATTTTGGAAACTTCTTACCTTTTTATTTGTAGTATCTTTTTCTCTCTCTTTCAATACGAGGTATTTTTACATATTTATTAAACTATCACTGTGTCCTGACAGTATATGATGAGACGATGAGTCCTCCACCTCCTACCAGTGCTACTATTGCTGTCTGAAGACACGCACCGCTCCCGGTCAAAAACAGCCAATCAGAGCCACAAAAATGGTCTTATCACTGTCAATCAACCTCGTGTACACAGTGCTAAATGTGCTAATGGCGTAGAAATAGCTTACCGTTACAGGAAAACAATGAATCCTCCATCATCAGTGGCGATGCTAACGAGCCTGAGAATTTGTGACAGGCTTTGGTGATGGGAATAAGCTGTATCATGGAAGATTAACTTGTCTTCACAGATTATCTGTCTCATATTATACTGTCAGGATGTAGGGATGGTTTTAACAAATATGTAAAACACATTTTTTTTTTTTTTTTTTTTATAAAAGTACACCTTTAATCCGCGTGTGATGTCGTCCTAATGCCTGTAGAGGAGCGGTCTCAAATCGCATTCTTCAAGAGCCAAAGTCCTGCAACTTTTATTTGTGCCCTTTTTCCTTCACACTTGAATTAAATGGTGAAAATGCATCACTAGCATTCAGTCCAGCTCTACAGAGCTCTGCTGATGAGCTAATATTGGAGCCAGGTGAGCTGAAGCAGAGAGACACCCAACAGTTGCTCGACACCGGCATGAGGACTGGATTTTATGACCATTCTGTAAATCATTAAAAATCTTTTTCGTGTTTTTTGTAAAACGCAAATCAGTTGAGATCCTACTATTTACCTGGTGTTGGTCTAAAGCAGTTCAGACTCCTTAAGACGCAAAAATAGGTTTTAAATTTAGCACCGGATTATACGCTGAGTGGACATAACAGAAAGCTTGTTTTTGCCTTGTCACGCTGCCCTCTTGGCCATGCCGCCCTGAGCAAGAAAACCACATGGCCTATACCAGAACCACCACTGCGTTTATTGTTATGTTTGTTTTTTAAAATCAAATTTCAGATTTTCTTTTTTAATTTAATTTACCCAGATGGCAGCTTTTGATAATTAATCAGCATGCCGCTGAAAACATTTCTGCTTAGCAATCCGCTTTTATGATTCTCGGCTCATAAAGCAGTGCCAGTGTTTTTCTGTTGCTCATCATGAAAGTGGCTCTAAATAACTTGGGATCAGCCTATTAAAATCTGCCTCAGCCGGGATCTTCGCCGTGACGATGCTGATTTCACCGCAGGTCTGCAGACGAGCCAGGATGCCCGCTTTTATGCTTTGTCAGCCCGTTTCGATGACTTCAGTAACAAAGGCCAGCCTCTGGTCATCCAGTTCACTGTGAAACACGAGCAGAGCATTGACTGTGGCGGCGGATACATCAAGCTGTTCCCCTCTGAGCTCAACCAGGAGGACATGCATGGAGACTCCGTCTACAACATCATGTTTGGTAGGACTCTTGAGTTTTTGTCATGTTATGCTTCCTTAATCATTTACAACAGTTACTTCTGATAAAATGCTCTTGCAAATTTTTGTTATCATACTTTAAGTTACTTAAAACTTTATTTTCTTTATGCCTCCTTCAGGTCCTGATATTTGTGGCCCAGGCACAAAGAAAGTTCATGTGATCTTCCACTACAAAGGCAAAAACCATTTGATTAACAAAGATATCAGGTGCAAGGTATGACATAGTTGTTGTTTTTTTTTTTATAACTTAAGAAGAAAACGGTGCAATATAGTTTTTTTTGGGGGGGGGGTGGGGGGATTGAATGATTACCAATAATTACTCTCAATTCTGACTAGTTGACCCAACAATGAAGGAGGTCATTTTTAAAAGTTTTAGAGCTCCTCCTTCCCGTTTCTAACATCTCGCTGTCCTTTCCAGGATGATGAGTACACCCACTTATACACGCTGATCGTCAGCCCTGACAACACCTACGAGGTTAAGATCGACAACAAGAAGGTCGAGTCTGGCAACCTGGAGGATGACTGGGACTTTCTGCCCCCCAAAAAAATCAAGGACCCCAACGCCAAAAAGCCAGAGGACTGGGACGACAGGGAGAAGATTCCAGACCCCGTTGACAAGAAACCTGAGGTTAGTCTGCTGTAATAGGGGGATAACTTTGTGAATATTTATTTTCTCTTGTTTTATCCTGTCTTCATGTTTTTTAAGGACTGGGACAAACCTGAGAACATCCCAGATCCTGACGCCAAAAAGCCTGACGACTGGGATGATGAGATGGATGGAGAGTGGGAGCCGCCTATGATTACCAACCCTGACTACAAGGTATTCTTACACAGATTTCCCTACTGCTGTGTTGTTATAAATGTCAAACAATGCTCATTCACTTACATTTGAACAGGATTATTGTTTTTTTCAGTTTTTTCACATGAGCCTTAATGTGTTTTTTGCACGTGCAGGGCGAGTGGAAACCCAGAGAGATCGATAACCCCGCTTACAAAGGCAAGTGGGTTCACCCTGAGATCGACAATCCAGAGTACACAGCTGACCCCGAGATCTACAAATATGACAGCATTGGCGTGATTGGACTGGACCTGTGGCAGGTGGGATGGTCTTGCTGATGGTGTCCAGTCGACAGTAAAAACACAGCAGCTAAATTAGAAAAACTCTCAAGGTTCCTACAGAGACTGTAAGGAAAGATGTAGAACTGGACTGAAGTATTTAGCATGTCTGAATAGTTACTTACAAGCAAATAGAGCATAGAATATTTTTAAATATTCACTTTATTCTCCGTCCATCAACAATCACTCAGATCACTTAATTTGTCCATTAATTAACTCATTGGTCGAGCCACCTGCTTATTTGTCCTTTCACTTATTCCCCCTAAATTGTCAAATTAGGGGGCAAATGGCATAACAATGAAAGTTTACTCTCTCAAAACTAATAAACTTTAACTTTGTAAAGAATACTTAACACTGGAAGATATTTTAAATATCCAAAATAAAACAAAAACGACAAATAAAACGGAAATAAAAACCTCTGTAACCGAAACCAAAAATAGAATGCATTATGAAGCTTCTGTAAACAAAAAAAAAAAACATCATAATGGAAATTGAGCTCATTTTAATTTTCATACAATCAGTTGATTAATTGCTAATTGCGAAAGTCTTATCTGTCCCTCCATTCTTCCAAACCAGTCTCTGGATTTTGCAGTTTCCATATGCAAACTCTGACCACATAAACATTTGTATAACAAAACATAATCAATACATTTATTTATAACTCTGATCTGTTTTGGCTGTCTGAGGCACGTATGCTAAGTTGGCTACTTAATATAGAGATCTTTGCGTTAGCATCATTCGTTGAACAAGCTTGGCAACCAAGACAGAGTTTTGTATCCTCAAAAGTACATATTTCTGGTTATTGAATTTCATTTTTTGTAAATGTTTTGTAAAGTTTGGGAAGCTTATTTGGTGGCCTTCTCGACATGCCTGGTAGGCCGAGCACCATACTGTGGTGCATGACACTCAAATAAATAAATCAAATCTATACAGTGAAAAATGAGCAAAAATAACTGAGAATAGAAGCTCTTATCCAAGTTTGTTGAGGTGTTCTGCAGTGGGAACAAGAAATGCTCTGGATCTTTAATAAAACATTTATACTCGATTCGGACTGACTGACTTGTGTTTTTGTAAAGGTCAAGTCTGGGACCATCTTTGACAACTTCCTAATCACCAACGATCCCAAAGTGGCCGAGGAAGTTGGAAACGAAACCTGGGGAAAAACAAAGGTATGTTCCCAGTTCTGCCTCCTTTCTGTCTGCAAAGACTCTTTGAATCTGACTTCATCAGTTTTGAATGATTTTTTTTAATTGTATGTTGTCTCCCTTTCCAGGATAATGAGAGAAAGATGAAGGAAAGCCAAGAGGAGGAGGAGAGGAAGAAGCGAGAGGAAGAGGACAAGAAGAGGAGGGACGAGGTGAAGGAAGACGAGGAGGAAGAAGAAAAGGATGAGGAAGAGGAAGAAGAGGAGGAAGAGGGAGAGGAACCAGAAGAAGAGGAGGAAGAGGAAGAAGATGAAGGCACAGACTCTCAACTCAAAGACGAGTTATAAACTCAGGAACGGCTCTGTTTGAGTCTGTGGGCTGTTGAACGGAGACTGAAATGAAAGACCCTGATGAGCGTCACCTCGGGGTGGATCTGGGTGGGACGGACTTTTTAATTTGTTTGTTTACAAAACAAAAGGGATAGGTCAATAAGGGCAATTACTGTTGTGTTTCCTGTTTCCATGAGCCACTACTGCTACTATTAACATGATTATTGTTATATAAATTGGAATAATAGAAGTGATCCGCTGGAACGAATGTCGAGATTAGTAATTATAAAGCTGCAAGTTGTTCTCTGCAGAATAGTATAAACTATCATTTGTTTAATGAGAATCTAGGTTTATGTGAAGCTTTGACAGGAAAATATGTTTGCTGTATGGATGGTGCCATGACAATGTTTTGTTTACCTCATGTGGTTTGTGTGTTATTTGGTTTTTTTTGTACATGTTTTACACTAATTCATGTCAGTCTGGAAGGATTGGATTGAGTTCTGCATCTTTACGCAGGCAATCTGTCCTGCTTTAACATTAAATTAAGACAAGGTTTAATGGGAACCACCATCCGGACTAAGACTTTGTATTTTACACCCTGCTCAGATCAGCCTCCTGTCTGCGGCTGGTTAAATAGGCTGCTTTAGAATGAAGCCCCTTCTATAGTTTTCTTTCTAACCAACACTTCCACTTTGGTGCACCTTCAGTAGTCTTGTTTATCATAATTAAGAGTTAGGTCATCTCCTGTAGCAGTGAATCATCTGGTACCCAAGATGATTTAACCAGTTTCCTCCTGTCTGATTACAGTACATCTGCACTGCTGTACCCCAGCACATTGTCCCATACACAATGCTCCAACAATGCTCCTTTTGTAAAACACACATTTTGTACTAATGGTCAGAAATGAAGTTGGGAGGCAAATTTTATGTTGCTGTGCAAATAATAAAAAACAGTCTGAAGAAATCAAACAGATATGTTTTTATCTCTAAATGTTGCGTTTGCATCTGGTATTCTTGGTGTTATGGCATAATGATTAAGGTTTTCTGGCTTTCAAAGGTGACATGTGTTTTTTCTCTTTTTAAAATCATGAACATGTGTTTTTGAGAAAGCTAACTGATGGATTACAATGACGTAGCTTATTTCCTTTATGGGAAACACAAAAGAACATCCTATTGAATTCAGTCAAATATTGTTTGGCCTGCTCACATACAAAGATGGAGAGCAGCAGTAAATTGAGGGATTTTGATCGCAATTTTTCCAAAACACCCACTACACTGCATTTATAGCAGAAACGCACTGAAAGTTTACATATAATTCAATATTTACTTACATTAAAAAATATATAGCCTTTGTTTGGTCAATCTTTTTACCTTTAAATCAAACTGAACTTTTCTGGTTTTAGGTCTGTTAGAATGATCAAAATCATTTCCATTTGCTAAATACCAGATCATTTTAGGGACATAGTTTTTTTAAGAGAATTTTTTTTTTACTTGGATTGATACGTTTTTGTATATTTTCTTGGTATTGATGACTCCCACACCCGACACAACTGACATTGCCTTAAAATGCTAAGGGACAGGTAAGAAAGAGAAAAGATGACTAAAAGCATTTACCACACCTGACATCGTCTAGAGATTGTTCCTGGAGAACTACTGCTGTATGTTTGTGTAAAATGATAGTAATAAATAAGTGTAATTAATCTTAAACTGGTTTCTTGAACAAGGTAATGAGTACTAATGGCCTCCAATACTAATGGCCTCCAATATGGCCTCCAGTACTAATGGCTTTACTAGATCCTAATCCAGTAAAGCCTTTCTGGGAGATTGATATGAATGTGAAGCCAGCAGATCCGGAAATGTGTGAAGCTATTCAATCTCTGAGGAATGTGCTTGACACGTTGTTGATTCTATGTCATAAAAATAGGAAGTTCTGAAAGACAAAAAGAGGGTCCAACTTGGTACCACCAAAGTGTCACTAATAAAGTGGTCTGTGGGAGATTATACCAATGAATGCATAATCAACTTGTTCAGTGCAATGAAATGTGAGTTTTGAATGTGATATTTTATTCTATGCAGCTGCAGCACAGTAGAGGGAGTCCTTGGCTCTGTTTTTCACTTTAGATAATCTCTGGTTTTGACATAAATTTACAAAAAAGAAATAAAAAAATCAAGAATATCCATGACAAATATTCCTATTGCAGATACTAAGATATATTTTAGTTGGTATTAATGCTGAAGGTATCCTATATATGCAGGCAGTAATTATTTATATTTATTGCTACAATTACTTAAGTAATGGGGTAAAATTTACTTAAGAGTAGTTTTACTACACTGTACTTTTGACTTTTACTTGAGTTATATTATTATGAAGTATAGCTACTCTTAAGTTTTTAATCCCAATTTAGAGGAATCTGTTAACTTGAAATAGTCTATAAAGGGAGTTCATATTTCCTCATATTTTTGCAAGAACCCTTTAGGGGTGTACAATCTTGTCAGGTTTTAGCGTATCATCTCACAAATCCGATATGGAAAGTTGGGGCGGGGCGTTTTCCCTGAGATGAGAGTGAGTAAGTCTTAATGACCCGTAGAGGGCCCAGTTGTCAGTTTTTAATCACAACTTGCGTTTAAATATCAAATTAATAGGATTTCCCATCATTCCCTCGTGTTTGTGTCCTGCTCCAGGTTTTCAGCGCCCCCTATTGGTGTCTGGAGATATCGCAGCAGGAAAGCAGTGGGAAACAGAAACACTATGGCTGCCACTCTGTCTCTTACTCAGGTAACACTCTCTGTACAACTCAAATATATCGACAGCAAACGTCGCCGGCTTGTGTTTGTTTCTCTTGAAAACACCTCGGAGGCGTTATTTAGACAGGGCGGGTAGAAACGCGAGTCCTTATCGACCGTGGTGGCTGCTTTTGAAGTTTAGTCCTGCTGTGACTGGGAAAAGTTTCTGCCTAATCTCTTTGGGGACTGCGTAAGGGCGTAGCTAGCTGTTAGCCTCTGAGCTAACAGCTAGTTTTGTGTCAGTATTAGGCTTTTCTGACGCTTCTTCGTCAAACTGCACACTCGTCGTGTAGCTAACGTCACTTGGCTTCGTTTCATTTGTCGCTATTTCTCATAATTTTTGCTGCAGGCTAGTCGGTCATTGCCAAAGTGATGGTAATACGTGATACCCATCTGTGGCTCAGTCTATATTGCCGCTGTACTGTCACATTTCTGCTGATCAAATATCAGTTTTTACGTTTTATATCCAGTGTTTAGGACTGCCCCGGTGTTCGTGTGGTTTAGACTGAATCTCCAGCCTGAAGATGGCTATTATTAGAAGTAAACGTGCTACAGGGAGATTGAATTAGTGTTTTCCTTATGACCTTTTTCAGTGGGATACTGTTAACTGTTAGCCCGTTAGGTCATATTGTATCCATGGTGTAGCAGTATGGCAAAAATATATAACTGTTTAATGTTAAGAGCTGCTTTGCAAACATAAGAGGAAGTGAACCATAGCAGCTACTAGCCTTCCCTGCTGAGGCAAAACTGCCAGCCTGTTGCTTGGTAAATTAAGAACTACAAATTTGTGTCATGTTGTTTGTTTAGCTCATAAATAAGTGATTTAAAAGGTTGCAGTCCCAGGCTTGTCAACTGAGCCACTGTTGGATGTCACAACAGATAGGTGGTTTGGCAGTGTTAGCTTATTGTTTGACTTAATACTCTGAAAATTGCCTGTCTGTTTACTGTTGGTTTTAAAATTGGAGTTGCACGATATGATGAATTGTAGTCAGCATCTTTAATGTGCAAAATCATAATAGGAAAGATGTGCTCACAAGCAATACTTGTTAGGCTTATCGTATTTCATGTACCATGCCTTCAATTTATACTTGTCTATAATATATGAACAGTTAAATGGACTTTCACTGCCTTTTGTGCCTCCATTATATAGATCCTAGTGATCAAGATGCTAAAGTCCAAAGACGGTGATGAGGACATCAAAATAAATCACAATTTTTTTGCCTTTCTATCCCAGACACTAATGTTTGTTGTTTTATGCTGTGAGTCTTCAACAGGCTAATGGACCAGAGAGGCATTTTGCGATGTTAAAATTTGACTCCATCTAAGTTATACATTAATCAGGGTTTCTACAAAGCCTTAAAAGGCCTGAAACAAACTTCATTTTAGACCTTCAGATGTTAGCTTTTCTCCCTGAAAAAATGTTGTAATTGTTGTACATTTGTACAGTTGTTTATTCACTGGTTCTTCCATTGTTTGTTTTCTGAAATTTGTTTGTTTTATGATTTGTTGTGTCTGAGGAATAAGGGTGTTTTCACGGTCGGAGGGATGCAATATACGCTGTAAGCTGTGTCAAACTGAATTTATCTCAAACCTGAAAAACTATATTACTACTCAAACTGTCTTATTGTGTGTTTAGGCAAATAAATTGACCATGTTCTTGTTACTTTATTTGCTATTGGCTCCTTTGTGATGGAACAAATTATGCATTTTCTGTACGTGACTAAAATCTGTTGTCAGTAAATTGTCTTGAGCTTACTTTTCACTTTAGATGCTCAAATTAGGCAACATCAGTGTAAGAGCACCAGCATTAAATGCACTATGACATGTGTGTTTAACTAAATTATTAGGATATTATTCTCCAACATTCAAGTCAGTCTTATAAAGTCTCAAATGCAACTTTATAAAACTTGTAGAGACTCTGATAATTGAGGCCTTTTCTTGTTCCAGCGCTGATTTAAAGAGTCACCAGTACAATGATCAGTGTGTTACAGCCGTCAACAGTTCCTGGCACACGATTTCGTGCGTCCCATAGAAGAAGTTGCGTTAGTGTGAGAGAGAGAGAGAGATGGATAGCTATGTATGTGTGTGTCAACAGTTATTTCAGAGGCAGTTGAAAAAGCGGGCAGATAACTGCTGATGACAGTTTTTAGCTGTCATCAGCAGCCAGGCTCTGTTACCAGGATCTGTTACAAGATTGACACCCGAGCAGATATCTGCTGTCGTCCTTCTTTAGTTGTACAGTGGAGGCTAAATTTGCAAAGTGGTTGGCCTTGCAGTGTTGGAGAGCTGAATGGAGGCAACTCATTTTGTTCACTTCTGCTTTCCTTATTTCCTGCACCTGTGAATTGGAGCTCTCGATGCCCGTTTGTCAGGCCTAGCTAAAAGAAAGAGGAAACGCTGATTTGTTTCCTGTGAAGCACTGAAGCGGTCAGAGGAAAGAAGGGTGTTTACAGAGGTTTCGAGTGAAGGACAAATGAGCTGTTGCTCTTAATGCGAGCGCCTAGCGCTTTGGGAAGTTCTTAAGAGCTCTTTCTAGACGAATCAAAGTCATCAACATGGCAGCAAAGCAAAATGCAACAGATCTGTTCGGCCTCACTGAATGTTATCAGTCTGCACGATACAACAGTAAATGGTGACAAGTACCTAAAGCCATTTTCTGCATAATGTACACATATATCTATATGTAGAGAGGGACAGAATGAACTTCTGTCAAGTAAGAAAAACAGCTAATTGGCCAAAAAGAAGAACAGCTAATTCCCAAAGAATCAGGATTGTTAATAAAATGCTAAAAAGAATCGCCTGTTCCTTTAAAATGTGGCTAGATGACATGTTGCTTCCTTGTTACATTATTGCCAAATGCATGTATTAAGGATAGAGGCAGCTGTTTGGTTGTCTGTGTTTGAAAGTCATTTTTCCTAATTTTGTTGGTCTTTTCAATTCTTGTGACTCACAATTCTGGGAGAGTTTTGGGTTGAATGCCATGAGAGGAATTATGACAAGAACCTGACTCAAACAGTTCTCTCTGGAGTGAGAGAACTGGGGAAGGTAAGACACTATTAAATCACGGGGCTATGGATTTTTCATAATTGCAAAGTCAAATAAGGATTGTTGCTTCTTAAAGATATTTTCTTTTGCCTCAGCAGTCTTAAAATATTTATGGGGGACTGCTGTATGTTAGATTGGAAAATTTCAACAAGACATTTTAATGTAGTTTTGTTTTTTTTATCTATATATTTCTTTCTTAATATCCAGCAGTGTTTTTCTTCTTATTTCTGTTTCTGGTACTATTTGGTTGCATGAGTTGGAAAAATAAGATTATTTATTGGGAAGCTTTTCAAATTATGTGCTAAAATTCAGGAGGGGAAGTACATTTTGCAAAGCCTTGCTTACAAGAGCATCACAGTTAATTTGAATATTCAAAAGTTAGGTTTGCTCTTAGTGATTTAAATCATAAAGTAATGCTTATGTTAAACTGCTTTACTGCTTCTTCTGTGTAATCAAAACCAGAAATTCAGTCTCTCAAATTTACATAAGACAAATTGAAAAGGATTTTAATCCAGAAATGTTTTCTCTACTCCCTACTACGGTCTGCTTTAGCATAGGAAAGACTACTAATGGAAAGCTGAGTGGGAGAAAAATAAGTTTCATTTAAACAGAAAAAGGTGCACAAGCAACAGGTGAAACTTAGCCTGGTAAAAACCAGCCCCTTGTTCTACGCTTTGTATAGAAGATCTGGACCGTAGGCTACTGAGAGGCGGTTGCTTGCTGGAGGCTTGGACTCTGTTAAAGTTAAAAAAAAATTTCCAATCGCTAACATTTAATGTGCGAGTTTGATGCTATGAAGCTTACTGGAAATTGAGAAATGGAGTTAAATGGGAGAAATTCCTGACGGAGCCATGAAGGGAAATGAGAATTGAGCGGAGTTGAGTAGGCTAGGTAAAACTGCACCTTTCAAGGATTATGAGGCAACACCCTTTACAGAGTCCCAACAAGCAGGGAGCTGCATTGTCGGCGCTTTAAGAGTCGCCACAGTCAGGCGTGTCCATGGCACGGACTACGACTGTCAGTCCTTTGGTGAAGCGCCTTCTGAACCAGAGACAGCAGGTGCTGCTTACCTGGTTAGGAGAAAATGCTCATTGATCTGAAGTCCTATTTTTAGACTGAATTAGATTTTACATTTTATTTGGAAATTAAGTTCCCCGAGTTTGGCCGAGTGGAGAGCCCAGTTCCAGTGTGAATGTTCCACAAACAGTAGTGATTTGTGTTGCTGTGTCATCGGCTTGTGTTGGTCCAATATGTTTTCTCAGTCCAAAGTTTTCCACGGATGCTGATTTCATTTCCCAGTAGGGCTTGGCGGCTGCCCACTCTGTGCCAGTAGCTGCTTTTGTGACCATGATGTCGCCGTACTTCACTGACCAGAAAACCTCCCTCACCTAAACCCCACAAAAGAAAACTATAGGGTATTGTCAAGAGGAAGATGAGTCAGCAGGCTCAACAATGCAGACAAGGGAAAAGGATGCCACTAACGCAGCGTGGGATTCCTTCACATCTCAGCAGAGCTGCTGCCCCTCCATGCATGATGCAGTAGTTTATGCAAACGGAATCAGTGAACAGAACAGAGATCTACTTTTCAGAAGGAAGACGTTGCTCTGGTCTTGTAGATCTTATGTAATATCCTTTTTATCTACTGAATTTGGGGTTTTCATTTGCTGTAAGCCATAATCTTCAAAATCAACTTGAAGAAACTCTTGCTAATCTGAAGCTGCTTGAGATTTCAGATATGAAACTGAAGCAAAGGGAGGATTTAGCTTTTAAAATGGTTTTTAGTCTTTTATATTATTCGCATCATTATTTCCTGTGTTATGTGCCTCTCAATCTGTTGAGTATATGTCTTACATTTCATGGCTTTGCTATACAGTCTGATGGTTGGCAATATTGTGTTGAGCTAAATAAATAGTTGAGTTACTTCATGAATATATCTATTTAATAAGTATAAATATGGGTTTCAGATTTTAATTTTTCCTACTTACCTTAATTAACTTTTTGATGATATCCTAATGTATCTAAACACACCTGTATAAATATAATTAATTTATTCAAGGTTGTTTTTTTTTCTTTTTAACAGCTTTCCAGTGGAAATCCCATCTATGACAAATATTATCGACAGGTAATATCTTCCCCTAAACAACAGTGTGCATTGCGTTTTATTGTGTCAATATTTTTTGTTTGTATTTTTTACATTTTCTTTACCATGTATCTTTTTTTAAGTTGTATTACGTTATAAGCAGTTTTTATGCCAATGTTAATGCAGATGTTTTCTCACTACCAACACTCAGAATGATGTTACATTCCTGAAAATGGAGAAATTAATTTCTATAACACGAGTGTGTTACTGTTTAAACTCTGAACTATCTCTAGCTGCTCTGATAAAGTGTTGTTGTAGTCAGCTCTGATCTCTGGTCTACCTTTACAGTCAAAGCCTTTGTGTCCAGCAAAGGAAGTATCTTTATGAATTATTAATGTTTCTCTTTGCCAACCAGGGAGGGAAGCTTCCCTTGGGCTCTATAAAAGAAGCTAATAGGCTTCTGAAAAAAAAAAAAGCTTTATTTTATTATCAGTATTGATTTTAGCGAGTCAAAGGCTCCTTTCTTCCAAAGAGTGACTCTCCCAGTTTATTTCTTCATTATTTCACCCTCTCTTTATGCAAAAGGATTGCTCTGAATCTGTTCATATCATAAAATAATATAACTCTTAGATAAATTACCATATTTTTACTGAAATCTCGCTTATTGTTGTTCCTGTTTGTAACGTTGTGGGCATGCTCATGTGTTGTTCAGGTGGATCCCACTGGGAGCGGGCGGGTGGCGGCAGCAGATGCGGCTCTTTTCCTGAAGCAGTCGGGCTTGGCCGACATGGTTCTGGGGAAGGTGAGTGGAGGCTGAAAATGGATCAGAAACATCACATTCGTCTTGGTTTGACGTTTAAAATTAATCTGTAATCTCTTAATGTCTTTGTAGATTTGGGATTTGGCAGACATTGAAAGAAAGGGTTTCCTTAACAAACAGGTAAAAACACACAGTGGAGTTGCATGGAAACTTCTTATGCCCCCTTCGGGTGTGTTTGTGAATTTCTTTCCACCTCTTTTTTTTTTTGTGGTTTGAATTTTAACAGAAACTGTCAGTAATTACATTTTATAAATCCAGTCATTTAATCATACATGTATTTCATGGGTCAGTGATGAATTTGTAAATAAATTCACCACATAAATGAATTATCGTACAATGCATTTTCTGCTGTATTTCATGAGCCATTTAAATAACATCAAACCTGCTCAAAACTACTAACACTTTTAATCAGCTAATGACTTAAAAGCTGTTTAATTACATGAATTATTATTGCAATTTATGTTGAATAAAGTGAATAATACAGGAATGGGATTTTGGCGGTGATGAAAGTCTTGGATGTGTTAAAGATTCACAACAAAACTAATTTAATTGCATTCAGTAAGTCAAACATTTTTAAAAGACGTTGATGCCAGATGATTGCAGTTTTTGTTGTGCGAAAAGGCTACGCTTCTCAAAAAAAAATCTTAAAATCAGGGGAAGATGTACTGATATTCACACTATCGTATAAGGGCTTTAAAATACAGAGGAGGAAAAGGAGCAAGACGGCAAATAAACAGAGATATTAAGTTTTTAAAACCTGCTTTTAACTCAAATAGGCTTTTAACCAAGTGATCAAAAGTCAGTCTGTGCTTGAATCCAACTTTCATTTTATTTGGTGTCTGATATTCACACAGATGTCACACAGATTTGTTAGGCTCTGCAAGCAAGACCTATCACAATATTCTGTCGCAAGTTTGAGACAATAAGACAGTCATTTTTTAAATCTGGAGGACACGGGGAAAAACGGTCAAGTTGATGACGTAATTAATCTGACCAGGCTGCATCCTCGACCCAGATTTAGTCCTTTTTTAATGCTGACTGTAACACAGTGACCAGATGACATATTCTGACTGAGAAGGGTTAAAAAACCCCTCAAAGGATGCATCCTCCCCTGTTATGAGACAAATTTGCCTAATTGGAGAATCAAACATGGTATTAAGATTTTGGTTAGAGGTATATCTAACGGGTAGCAAATCTAAAGAGGTGACAAAGTATATTTTTATGTGTTATGATGTGGTTTAGTATGGCATCCTATAGGGTTTACATGACTGCCTCTTCTCCCTTCAGCAATTCTTCATAGCGTTGCGGTTGGTTGCTTGTGCTCAGAATGGCCTGGAGGTGGCGCTTAAGAGTCTTAATGTGGCTGTTCCTCCACCCAAATTTGTAAGTTTGCTGATTTGAATTATAATTCAACGTTAGCATTTTTTTTAGTAGCATTAATACAAATGTTGAATATTAACATGTATTGCTTTTCTACATCTGCAGCATGATACAAGCAGCCCGCAGTTGGCAAGAGGAGTGGCTGCTGATGCACCCTGGGTTGTTAAGGTGCGGATTTTGTCTGTCGGATTTATTTATTCTTTGTAAAATGGGAACATTGGTTTTATTTTGAGAGGTTTGTAATCTGTTATTGTAAGAGTATGTAAAATAAAAAAATCAGGTAATGTTTTTTTTCAAGGTCAGTTTTAATTGTTTGAACTTGCTGTGAGTGACAGAAATATTATTTCCTGTTTAATTCCAGTTTAGTCATTAATTCTTATGTAAATACTGCCTAAGTATGAGTTTTTATGGTGAAATCATTGAACTTCAGTTTTTTTTATTCTCTAGCCAGAGGAGAAGATGAAGTTTGACGCCATTTTTGAGAGTTTGGGTCCAGTTGGAGGGATGCTGTCAGGAGACAAGGTTAAACCGGTTCTGCTCAACTCCAAGCTGCCTGTGGACATCCTGGGCAGGGTAAGAACCAGTTTAAAACTTTAGAAGTTTTATTTTCTTATTTTTGAAAATGCACTGTAGTTTTTTTTTTTTTTTTTGTTTGGAAACATTGTATAGTTTCTGCTCTGGTATTAAAAACAGAAAAGGAATTCCAAAGCTTATTTTCTCCAATTATAGATATAACTTTAACTGAATTTCTTCCTTGATTTACTTTCCAATGATAGGCAGTACATTTGAAGTTTCAGTAGTTCTTTTTTTTTCTTCATGAAGTTGTTCTTGTCGTACTTTCTTCATGAAAGACTGTGAAGCCTCTGGAAAAGAAGGCGTGGTCACAGTTAAATGCTTTCCATCATCAGTTTTTTGTGACAAACTTTGTCACACACCTCATCTTTTTAAACTGCTGTCTAACCTGTGTTTAATTAAGTGTCAGTCTCTTACCTCAAGTAAAAGACGTCAATATATGATGCACAAATTGTTTGCAATTATTTTATTGCTAAATTGTCAAAACTATTAAATAAAATTTGTAAAACCGTATTTTTCGGACTGTAAACCGCTACGTTTTTCCTACGTTTTGAGCCATGCGGCTTATAGCCCGGTGCGGCTTTTCTGTGGATTTTTCTTCAACCACCAGGGGGCTCTGTAGCAGGAAGTGAATATATTGGAAGTCAAAATTGTAAATCAAAGAAGAAAGTGCTGATTTTCATTTAAAACAAGCTCATGCTAGCAGCAGGCACGACGGGGAAATGTTTTCATACTCATACACCCTCATCATGGAAACAACACGAAGAAGTTCATATAATGCAGCTTTTAAGTTTAAGGCTATCAATCTGGTAGTACAGATCCATATCCGCTGCACGTAAGTTCGGCGTGAACGAATCCATGGTTCGGCGTTGGAGACGGAAGGCTGCGTCCTTAACAGCAGATTTATCAAGTTGGAAAACCTAGAGCGGCGGAGACACCAGCGGCTTATAGCCCGGTGCGGCTTATACATGTACGTTTCCAGTTTTTAAAAAAACAAAAAAAAAAACTTTGTGGGTGCGACTTATAATCCGGAAAATATTTTCAAATGGTCTAACACATCAATGATATAGTTAGTAATGTCATCAGTGTTGATTTAAGAACCAGAAATGAGTCAGTGGTTTCATTGGTAAGTTAACATGTTTCATAACAATTTTGAAAGCTGAGTAATGCTGTCTTTGTGTGTTGAAGGTGTGGGAGCTCAGTGACCTGGATAGAGATGGCATGTTGGATAGAGATGAATTTTCTGTGGTAAGACTAATAATAAAGATAGTAGAAATAATAATAAAGAACACTTACACCCAAACTGAAACACTGACTTGCAAAACTGTATTTACGCCTTGAATCTTTATTTATTTTTACATTTGTCATGTTACAACAAACTTCTCTACATTTTTTATATTTTCTAAATCACTGTTTTGTAGAGTCACATTTCACTCCAATCAAGTCTCTAGACAGCTAGAAAATAACATTTCTGCCAATTTTTCTTTGCAAAATTGTTTTGTTGGTTGATGTCTATGAACATCAGTTTACAGGTTGTAGAGCTGAATGGAACAAAATCAGTGTGCATGGAAAAAATGCAAAGATTAAATCACTGCTAGGTAATTATTGTTTCTGATTGATTTTTCTGTTTTCTTTGCTACTCTTTCACAGGCAATGTTTCTGGTTTATAGAGCACTAGAAGGCGAGTCCGTTCCCATGTCCCTACCGCCTCCTTTAGTTCCACCTTCTAAGAGGAAAAAACCTGCGGTGGCACCCGTGATGCCCCTGTTACCCTCACCTCCCTCTGTGAAAGACAGTCGCTCCTCCCATACCGGCTCGAAGACCCTTCCCCACCCTCCCAAACCCGCGCCAGCTCCTGCCCCAACACCAGCAGCCGCCCCTGTGAGTACAGCCTCCGTCTCTCCTGTGCACGCAGTGCCTGAAAAGCTTTTGCTTTTGTTCTTTTACTAACAAAAAAAAAAAAACTTGAGCAACTCAACTAAAATGATCTCAAACTGGCTCGCTCAATGTGTTTTTCAAAAGAAGAAGAGTAAAAAGAGTGGGAAGGTGAGTGAATATTGATGTACAGTGGTCGCACGGTCACTCGTCTGTGGTGTTTTTGTTTTTCTGGAGCAAAAAGTGACGTTTTTCTTGCCTACGCAGTGGGTTGTAACGGCGGCAGAGAAAGCCAAGTACGATGAACTGTTCAGCAAGACGGATGGCGATATGGACGGCTTGGTGTCTGGAGCAGAAGTCAGAGATATTTTTCTCAAAACTGGGCTGCCGTCTGCCACGCTCGCACGAATCTGGTAAGCAGAGATGCTAACACACACTTGTGTTCAGACAAGATTTCAGCCAATTTCTATCCACTCATTTGTTGATTTATTTCCATTATGGATGTAGAAATGCAGAGTTATTGATAATTAGATTAAAATAGAAGAAAATTAGTTTAGTCAGTATACGAAAAGTTATTAATCTAATTCATAAACATTATTTTAGCTGTAATTTAACCCTACAAAGGATCTTTAGAAGGTAGCTACATCCTGGTGGTATATTTCTTTTTTTACATAAGACCAGTGACATCATTGATTTTCACCCTCACATGGCTGGTGACCATCCATCCTGTCGTGTCCTATCGGTTTCCATAATGTCAGAACATGATGGATCTGTCGGATCATTAAAAGCAGTTATTGCCTGAGGTGGAAATCATTGGCCTCTTACGTAACTTGTGTGTTCTTGCTCCCAGGGAGCTTTGTGACATTGGAGACATGGGAAAGCTGACTCGTGAACAGTTTGCCTTGGCTCTTTATCTGATCAATCTGAAGCTGACGAAAGGCCTGGACCCACCACAGACTCTCTCCTCGGAAATGATTCCTCCGTCTGACAGACAAAACAACAAGCAGGTGAGGCCCACAAGTTCACTCATGTCTGTTAATACAGAGGTTTTTTTTTTGGTTTTTTTTACCTCAAAGACAGTAATATTTTTTTTGGAATAAATACCCCAACAAAAGACATTTCCTCTTCTTTTTACCAAGTATTGTGCCCAAACATGTTTCTGTTTCAAATAACTGTTTGGATGCAGATTACTATTGAACACATAAAGGCAAGAAAAATGGATGAAAACATCCAATAACCATGGACAAAGTTAAATATGAGCTTTGTAGGATATCCTCCTCCCACTTTAAGTGCTCTCACGTCATTGTTCTCTGAACCAAAGTTTATTTGTAACTTCAATAGTTTCTTACGAGTTTTTGTCATCAAATATTCATATAGTTCTTTCCGTCTTTGCATCGTGATGCTGTTTCTTAACTTTAAAATGTTTTTTGTGTCCCATCTTCCATCAATGAAGTGGTTGTTCTTTCTGGCTTTAAAAAGTCCTTCCTTACTGTGTGTAGGTAAACCTATGCGCATTTTGTGATGGTGTTTATGTTTTTCAGAACAATGCAAACCTGGCAGCTGACTTCTCTGCCATTAAGGAACTCGACACCCTCAGCAACGAAATTGTTGAATTACAAAGGTAAGATATCATCCTGATATTTACATTAAAGGGATGCGGTGGACCTTCTTGTTGAGCACATAATGGTGACAGATGTGGCACCACTATGGAAAAATAGAAAAAAACTGATTATTGCTTAAAAAATAAAGAAGCAAAATAAAACGCTTAGAACTCCAGGGAAACAAAAGTCATGGATTATTGATTAGAAGTTCATAGATGCTCTTATCAACTTAAAAAGTAAAGAATAAATAAAAAAATGCTTCTATTAAATGTATTTCAAATTGATTACTAAGTAGTAGCAACAGTTTACAGAGTACCAATGTTGGAAAATTATTTAATATGGAATTGTGTTTGCTTACTAAATAAATCTACTTACATTAAAGGTTTGAGGTAATTAGAGTTTTTTCTGAAAAGTGGGAGATTGTGTTGCTGCAGTAAAGGATTGAGTTGTTTTAAGCCCTTCTGTGGAAAGCTAATAACTGTAGACACCACTGCATATCAGATGTTTATCAACCTTCCCAGTAGAAAGGTTGGAGGCTTATGCAAATTATTGCATAAGTTATTAGATTTGTATCTAGGAAAAACAAAACATTTCTTTTGTGAATCATAGGAAAAATATTTTGGTGATATGCATTTTCATTCTATTACATAATTACGGTAAAAGCCTCGGAGCTATAACAATAAATCTCCTGAATAGTTTTATCCTCGGTTCACCAGCAGGATGCGACGTTTCCATCAAACTGCTAAGCTGGTTTGTACAAGTTAAAGTTTAAATTTGTGAGCTAAATTTAGCAATGAACATAGAGTTTAATGCATGATAAAATCCTTTAACTGCTCCGGACACTTTTTGCTAATCAGTGGAAATAAATAAGTATTGGGGTTTTTGGAGCTGCAAAGTTCAACATTTGGTTTAAAAACTAGATGATCTAGCTTCTTTTTGATTGCAAGGGAGGAAATGTAGAGTGAGAAACGGCAGAGAAATCAAGGAATTCATCTTCCTGTGTCTGGATTTACATAGTTCCTCTTTTCAAAGAACATTCTTGCTGTTATTCACACATCCCTGTTGATATTTGCACAGGATATATTTTTTTCCACTTCTAGTAAAATGGTCGGTTGATGCTTTCTATGCACAAATATACACATATTCAAATTAATTTTTGTAAGAAGCCCTACTCATTTGTATATTTCTTTATATCTGAATATGTTATTTTTCATAAATGTACAGTGTTATGCTGCACAGCCTTTTATTGCGTTTTTTTTTTTTTCTGTTGACCTGTAACTTGCTGCTGGTACACCTGAATTTGCCAAAAGTGGGATGATAAAAGGATATTTTTTATTCTGTTTCTTATTACGAAAAATACTTTTTGGTTGCAGCTGCAGCGGTTGGTGCTTTTTGTGTTTGCATGAATTGTATTTCTAGAACACACTTTGTTTCGGTTGCTGGCTGTTGTTTTGTTTTAAATGGAAAAGAGAATTCAAGTTCCCCAGTCATGAAAGTTGAGAGTGAGAAGTGAGAAACTGTTCAGTCCACCTACATTCTTTATATACAGACAGTCTTAAAAGTACACTTGTAGCAGCTGTTAAAGTTGAAACCAAGCCAGAGATCAGATTTAGATCATCAGATCAAAAGTAGGCACCTGGAGAGATGTTGCAATTTTGCAGCTGCTTCAGATGTTGGCTGCGACCTGCTCCTCAAAATGAAGATGGCCGTCAAAATGAAAGCAGGTAAGATAGGACGAGGTGTACAGCTGAAATATTAGCAGGTAGTTTGTGTTTTGATGTGTGGCGAGAGACAAAATGTGAAAATAGTTGCTGTGTTTGAAACATATTTTTAGCTTGCATTGAAGACAGACAGCAAAGATTGATTTATTTTTAAATCAGGTGCCTACAAGTAAAAGTGAAATCTGTGAGTTGTCTTCATAGAACATAGCAAATTTTCTTCCTGTTATTACACACCATCTAACAGTTTATTTATGTAGCGCCAATTCACAACAAATGCAATCTCAAGTCACTTTACAAAAAAAGTGAAGTTTTCAAGACATACGTTGTCTTAAAGTCTTTAAAAGTGGAATCTGCTTTAATAATTTTCCAGGATTAGTATGGGGGGGAAAAATAATTAAATATGGAAAGATTTTTGATTTTTTTTTTTTTTCCCCAGACTTTTTTTCTTTTCCGTTTGCTGAAAAACAAAAATTTTATAAACAAGATTAAATAAATACACTGGTGTAAATACTGATATTTTCATTTCATTTTAATTTTTTTTGAAAAACTTCATAGTTTTCTTTCTAACAAACAAGCAAGTTGAGTAAATCTGCTCCATGCAGATGATGTTGGCTAAATTGTTACTAGATGTCCATGCTGATGTATCATGTTAAGCTTGCTTTTTTTTTTTTTCTTCAATCTCAGTCCTCTTTAATTTATGTACAGAAGTTGTGCTCACTGTTGCTTTCCACATATTTATAAGAAATCTTTGTTGTCACAGTAAAAAGTGCAAAGAGTCAGGAGACATTAGACCAGAGGCCAGCAGCAGGACAATGAGGCAGGGTTTTCTCAGGTAAGGAGGGATTATAACTTGAGAAAAAGAGAGGGAAAGGGAAGGTTATGTGCAGTAACTTGAACTGTTTTGTAACAGGTGCAAGTTTGACCACAACCTTTTGGAAAAGATGCCGCAAAATTGTTAATTTTAGGCTGCAACAACCACAAAAAACATCACAACATCCTGGCGGGACTAATTATTCTTCTTATATGCCAATCAGCTCCCCGTGGTAAAAACAATAAATAGTTGCCACATCATAACTATGTGGAGGTAAAAAAGTAAGAGCAAAAATCCTTCCAGCTGCACATCATCCAAAACCAGAGGAAATAGTTGTCCCAACACGAACATCTCAAACAACCAATGAACAAATACCTACACAAAAAAAAATAAATAAATCAGAACTAACTTATAACAGAGCTAAGTGACAAAAGCATGAATTAGTTACAAAGTGCTGACTGTAGAGAAATGTATTCATTTTGGACACTTGTTTTAAATAATAAATCTGTCTGACTATTTGTATTATAAGTAGTTATGCGACCAGAAAGCAAAAACCTATTTTTGCTGAACTAAATTTGGGTCCGAAATCACTCCCTGTGGAAATTAAGCTCTTAATTACTCACAACGACCTCTAACCTTTGAGATGCTTTGTTTTTTTTTTTTTGTCTTTGTGAAGTTTGGCTCCAAAGAACGTAAAGAACACACAGAGGTGATATGACATGGAAAGGCAACAGTCTGAAGCATGCAAAGGCTTAATTAAATTATAGTTTAGGGCTAAATCCAGTTTCCCTTTTTTAAATTTCAGTTCTGCAGTTTCAGTGTTTTAAAAGAAAAACATGACTACATAAAATTTATTCCTATTTTAAACTGAAATTTAGCTTTCCAATAGTAGGACTTCTTTATATTAGCTACTTCCTAGAGTTTTGGTGGATAAAGCCATGAATAAGCTGGTCCACACTTCATGGTTCCTTCTGGTCCTCTTCTCTAACAACAAGTTTCTGTTGCCTGAGACAATCATGTCAAAGTTCGTTTTTTGGTCCGATGCTCCAAGATTGTTGCTGTTTTTTTTCTGAAAGGTGACTTTAGCTGCGTTTTCTTTTACAAATGTGCTCAAACTTTGTCAATATCCCACTATTGTCGAAATAAGACAATTTCACAATTGTGATGTTTCCGTTAAATAAGAAAAGCAAATAAAATCACACCTGAATAAGTTTGCTCACGCAATAAGTCATAAAAAAAAAAAAAATGCTTCACCATGATCTTGCAACTGGCTCCTGTCAGCATCTTCTTCATGGTTTGTGCCAGTGGCAACATCCAATTGTTGATCATGTGACATGTGTGATCCAAAAAAGGGGTTTTTTATTGCAGTATTGTGGAATAAACCAATTTTGATACGGCCAAAAAAAAATCTAGTGCAAAAGAATTATAAAAAATGAGGTTTTGCTAAATTGGCGTGTTTCCATTAAGCTTATTTATTTTTAAAATGTCATGTGCAATTATATGGTTTGATGCTGACTAGTCTAGAATTAGAATTTATTCATCTAAATTGCTAGAAAACATGTACAGTTAAAAGCGGCTGGATTAAAATTTAATAACTGAGCTTGGTCTAGATTAGGAGTGTCCAGCTGCAGACCTCAAGGGTTGGTGTCCTGCCATTTTTAGATGCATCTCTGCTGATTAAAATGCTTCAACTACTTTCTCATCATTCAGCTGTGTAGAACCAGGAAAACATGCCAGAGACCAGCCACTGAAGACTGACTTTGGTCACCACTGCTCTAGATATAACTTTAGGTATCTGTCCTAATTTTTCAGATCTTGTGGCAGACAACATGCCCACTCAGAGTGAGACAGGTGGTCATATTGGTTTGACAGATGGATGTATTTTATGCAGTGAGATTCAAAGTACTTAATTTGTAGTGTTTCTTTTTAGTGTTTATCATTATTGTGCTGCTTCTTTTCAAGCTTTCTGCTTTAAAAATACATATATTGGTCTGTAAGTACCATAAAAAGCAAATCAAATTCGCACAAAAGGACCTGAACTTCCTGACAACACACCACTCATCTCTGATTTCTCACTCCTGGTAGAAATAGCAGCATAAAATGGATGAGCAGCCTGGGAAGCACAAATGATAGATACTGTATCTCAGCTCCTCATGACTCATCTCTCCTCTCTCTCCGCCTTCCTCCATCCTCATGCAGCCATCTGCTTCTCGCTCCTCACTTCCCACACATTTCACCGTCCAAGCACATGCTCACTTTCTAAAACACTTTCTGTCACTGCGATTACAGCACCGTGCCTCCTGGAAATCTGGCGTATTCGATCTGACGCATCTCCACACAGCCGCTTTCGCTCTGGATTTTTGTGCAGCTCTTTGTTCTGTGAAGTTGTGATTTGGGGACGGGATCATGGTAGTACAGGGAACTGAGGTGGCGGTGTTTGAGAAACGGGGCGCAGCACCCTCAGCAGACACCTGGATGTGGCTGGGTGGGGTGGGGCTGCAGAGTTTAACCTGTCTGTCCTCCGTGGCTAATCACTTCTGTCTCCTCTGCTGGACGCCCAGAGAGAAGATCTCTGTGGAAGAGGAAATCAAAGAGAAGGAGGAGGCTATCCGACAGCAAACGGATGAAGTTCAGGTAAGGTTGGACCTTTGTTGGTTTCCTGTGTTTTGAGTAAACAAATCATTTTTAAGTAAATAAAAACATTTGGTGCTTACATTTACTGATGTTGAGCTGGTGTTAAAAGCATGATTTTCCCCTATTGGGACAATTCAGGTACTTTTTAAAATTAAATTGAAATGAGTAAATGATCTCTGCAGTCTGAGATGCTTCCTCTGAAATCCCTTTAATGTTGTTTTGAGTGAATCAGGTTATAGTCCTCCTGAAGGTGTGTCCAGACCCCTGAGCCCCAGAGATTGTCTCTATTTTGGGAGCTGTCTACTTAAAGGGCTAGGCTGCTCTACTTTTAAAAATTCACGGTTGAGGCAGCGAGGGTGGATCACAAGGGACTCTCACACTGAAGCAGTTTGACTTTTTTAGCTGCATTTTGCTGTTTTTACTGTAATGAAAGTTTAATACAGAACAGCAGAGGCTTATAGTTGTAGCTTCTCATAATCTAAGTGCAACACTGTAGTGGATTTAGATTTACATCAACGTGGAAAGCTGATCATACCCTGTGAACCTTTCCACATCAACAAAAACTACTTTCAGTATATCTTATTGCCACAGAGTCTAAATTAGATGTGGGTCTGGACTTTGACTGGGCCACACACGTTTGCGCGGCTATCTTTGTGGGGACTTTTCATTGACTTCCGTTCATTTCTACATCCTAAACCTTGCCCTTACCCTTACCTTAACCCTAACCATTACATACCTAACCCTAACCCTTACCAAAACTCAATTCACACCTTAGTCCTAAATCTGACCCCTGACCCAAAAACAGCGTTTCCCCTTGTGGGGACTAGGCTTCGGTCCCCACAAGTAGCAATTGGTCCCCACAATGTAGTATATGTCAGGAAAATTGTCCCCACAAGATATTACAAACAAAAGCAATCCAACACATGAACTTTCTTAGATCTAAACAGTGTGTAAGAACATTTGTGACTCCAGGACTTGATTTCTGTCGTATTTTTTTTGTGGTCTTGACTGCAATTCAAGAATGGTGTTTGCTGCAGTAGGAGACTTTTTTTTTTTTTGCATTTTCTTTATCGGTAAGTAGGTCCACATTTTTCCGCTCACTTTTATTCAGCAGCTGACTTTGCTGCACCCAAAATCAGTTTTTATTTGATTTTATTAAATTGGGCCAAATTTAGGAAGGGTTTTTAAGATGCTATTCTTTGCCTACAGAAGTTTTGGCTCAACATTGATTAACACATAAAATCTGATTATTTTTTTTTATTAAAATGTTGCATGTTTGGTTAATTGAGCAGGTAAAAAGAACTCTTCTTTTTTTATTTTTCAAAAAAAACATATACAGTGGGGAAAAAAGTATTTAGTCACTCACCAATTGTGCAAGTTCTCCCACTTAAAAAGATGAGAGAGGCCTGTAATTGACATCATAGGTAGACCTCAACTATGAGAGACAAAATGAGAAAAAAAATTCAGAAAATCACATTGTCTGATTTTTAAAGAATTTATTTGCAAATAAGGGTGGAAAATAAGTATTTGG